>JAACJO010000003.1:3000000-3177395 GCA_013368445.1 Leucocoprinus leucothites
AGCGACCCGTATCGTGTCAAAAATTATCAAACTGTAATGAAGGTAGCATTGCGTTAAAGTGGCCATCCCCACCATCAGATTTCTTAAACTAATATCAGTTTATTTGATGACTCAGACGTGAGAGGTAGAACGAAAGGCTTCTCGCTATTCGTGATTTTGGGGAAAAGTAGGGTATGATTCAACCCTCTTGTCAGGATATATCTCTCTTCCCAGTTCTGGCCTCTGATCACGAACATCGGGTACAAAACAAAACAAAAACTTGGCGATAGTAAGCGGACACGAACTTACGTGTTTTTACGCGCTTCTTATGATATTTTGGCTTGCGCAGCAGCGGTCTGAGAAAGCCGTGGCAGGGTAAACCCCCCATTATGAGTTAAATGTTCAAGTTGGGGAAGGCGCTGTTGGCTCAGTAATTGGTATTACATGCAAGGCCATACAATGACAAAATAACATCAAACAAGCACCATCAATGGCTGCACGACACTTGGTATCAACTTTAGAGGAGTCCACCCATTTGCAACATCTTTTGCGTTACCTAAACTCGTTCATAATATCCACTTTCAATCATACCTAGATGTCCCCTTTGATGATCGCTGTTCTTCAGCACCAAAACGTGCTCTTCGCTCTCAAGTAGACCTCAATCAAAGTACTCAGAACAACTTGCTCTACTCCTCCTTTCACACTGCTCTCAGAAGGCCTCGTGAACTCTTACTCTCTTTCTGTCTACTCATTGTCTCGCATTCCACCCGTCGTGATCACAACAACTCCCCCGATACTCGGAAAAATTCGGCATAATTCATACAGTAATTCAGCATAGCGCATATCAAGGAACAAGAGTTATCATATATCGAATTGATTTAACACTGTACAAGTAACTTCAAACAATCACCGCTTATGCGGGAGTGAAAACAGGCTCTGTGGCAGTGGTAGTGGACGCGGTTTCGGACAAGCTTGGGCTCGCCCTATCTCAAATCGTCAGTCAAGAATTTCTACAGTACGAATGAGACGCACGTGAACACGACAGTCTGTGTGGCCTCAGTAAGGAAAGGTGACTTGTCGATAACGGTGTGCACGATCCTCTGGACCGTTAAGACTTCCTGCTGCATTGAAGGTGAGCATCCCTTTGTCCAGGCTCGTAGTTGACTACTTACAGCGGCAACGAGGGCTGCGTAGACAAACAGCGTGAAGATTCCCGTGGTACGCATATTGAAGTGCAAGGAGATTGAAGATGATAACTGTCGGTTGCTGATGTCGGGATAAATGATTGGGCGAAACTTGGGAAATGACCAGGTGCAACCTTGCAACCTTATAAAGATTTTGCCCTCCGGCTAACCCGCTATTTTGGATTCAGCCGCCCGACCATCGTGTGATTGATAAAAACAATTCCTATGTCCTAGAAGAGGGAAAACGGAATCTGAATGACTGGGCGTAATGTACCTTTTTCTTGGAACAAAATACGATTTCTCCCCATTAGAATGGATACAAGCAAAAATGGCTCAGGGATAGCTGCTTGCCAGGAGTTCTCGCACGAACATCCCTGACGGCGGAATCTCCAAGACTTTCTGTCGAAATCAAGATACTCCGTTTGTAACGTCAGGGCAAAGACCCAACGATACCACCTCCAGCTTTCGGAAACATAGGCCGGTACACTGCATCTCTGACAATGTACATTGACACCGTGTAAAGGTTTCTCTTATCCCCTTTCTCAGTACCTGGTATCTGGGACCGAGAAAGAGTATAAAAGCCAGCTGGGGCCTACAAAGCCCATCAGCTCGTTCAGGTTTCAAACAGCTTCCCTCCCCAGGATGATTTCTCCAGTTTTCGTCGCACTCTCGCTCCCAATATTAACCAATGCATACATTGGACCTGTGTCCGACTTGTTCATCGTCAACAAGAATGTTGCACCCGATGGGTTCACTCGAGCGTAAGTAACTCCTTTATATTTCATAAAGCCCTCACTAGACCATCATTCCAGAGCCGTCTTAGCTGGCGAGACCGCCACAAACGCGGACGTTCCGGGTCCTTTGATTGTTGCTCAGAAGAACGACAACTTCGAGCTCAATGTGATCAACCAATTGAGCGACACGACCATGTTGCGCAGCACTAGCATTGTGAGTTTGCATGATCTCATACACCGTTCAGATCACGACTCTAACCTGGATCTTGTAGCATTGGCATGGGTTCTTCCAGGCGGGAACTAGCTGGGCTGATGGCCCCGCTGGTGTAAACCAGTGCCCGATCATTCCTGGAGAGGCGTTTGAATATCGCTTCCAAGCTCTTGATCAAGCAGGAACTTTCTGGTATCACTCGCACCATTGTAAGCTATTCATATCAACTTTAAGTGAAAACTTGTAGGATCTGAAAAAATTCCAGCTACCCAGTACTGTGATGGATTACGGGGTGCAATGGTCGTCACTGATCCGAACGACCCTCACGCCTCATTGTACGATATTGATAACGGTTTGTCTTTCTTCGCTGCGTAATGAAGCACTTGCTGATAGTTATGGATAGAGGATACTGTGATCACCCTTGCTGATTGGTGAGGTATTTTACTCCATATATAAAGATGCTCCACTCATACGAGCCTTCCAGGTATCATGTCGTTGCTCCAAGCGCTGGGGCTATCCCCACCCCTGATACAACCCTGATTAACGGACGTGGTCGATATGTAGGAGGACCCACAGTTCCTCTTTCGGTTATCAACGTAGAGGCCAATAAGAGATACCGCTTCCGCTTGGTGTCACTTGCATGTGACCCGAACTACGTCTTTTCCATTGATGGTCACACCATGGTGAGGACCAACCCTTCGTCACCTTAACGGCATTAACCTATGAGCGTTTAGAACGTAATTGAGGTGGATAGTGTGAACCACGAGCCATATGAAGTAGACTCTATCCGAATTTTTGCTGGTCAACGCTATTCATTCGTCCTGACTGCAAACCAACCGGTTGACAACTACTGGATCCGAGCAAACCCTAACATCGGTAGCACTGGCTTTACGAATGGCATCAATTCTGCTATTTTGCGCTATCAGGGTGCCCCCGTTGCCGACCCGACTTCAACTCAAACGCCAAACAGCAATCCTCTCGTTGAAAGTTCTCTTGCACCCCACAGCAGTGCTGGTCCCGGCGCTGGATCTGGCACTCCCGATGTAGCCATTAACCTCGCCATGGCCTTCGACGTTTCGACTTTCCGCTTCACTGTCAACGGAGCTTCATTCCACCCTCCCAACAGCGAGCCCATTCTTCTCCAAATTATTAGCGGCGCCGTAAATCCCGGAGACGTTCTTCCCGCTGATAGTGTCTACCACCTTCCTCCTGATTCTCTCGTCGAGCTTTCGATGCCAGCAGGTGCCGCCGGCGGACCCGTGAGTGATACTGCTTGCCTGTATATAGTGTTAACTAATGTCGAGCCGGATAGCACCCCATCCATTTGCACGGTGTAAGTCGGTTATCTCGAATATCTAACATTTAAACTGAACCCCGACAGCACGCCTTCGACGTCGTACGGAGCGCCGGCAGTTCGACTTACAACTATATCGACCCTCCTCGTCGTGATGTGGTCAGCCTTGGTTCTGCAGGTGACAACGTAACCATCAGGTTCAGAACCGATAACCCCGGTCCCTGGATTATGCATTGGTGAGGCCATAAACTCTTGTTGTGATTCTTGATTCTCACCAAGACTTTTGTCGGAAATGCTAGCCATATCGACTGGCACTTGGAGCTGTAAGTTGCATTTGTGTAGAATGTTTGAGGTGCACTAACTCCTAAGCAGTGGTCTCTCTGTTGTCTTTGCCGAGGATACAGCGACCATCAACACTGAGGATCCCCCTAGTGAGTGTCCACTTGGTGTTGGACCGGATTTTAGGACATGTCACTAATATTCGCTTCAGCTGAGTGGGATAACTTGTGCCCGAGTTACATCGACTTCTTGCCTGAATTCCCCTGAACATAAATGTGAATTCAGCCATTATACGAGACGAGTCTGGTATTGTTCGCACATAAATCAATGAGAGAAACTTGTCCCAAAGTTGTTATATATTTAAAATTGAATAAGACTATCTATCTTTTCTCAATGAAAACCAGTCCAATCAGGCGAAGTTAGCTCGTGATCGCGATTCTACTAATGAGGAAACGCGGTGGCTTTATATACCAAGATGTGCCCAGCATCAGGGGGTATCACTGAGTTCACATCTTATCCAATACTATTGCAATATCTTGCATGTTCAACAGTTGACAGAATGAGTTCGATATCGTGTTCAAAGATTCGTTTACTCGTGTATACGAGTTACAAAGGGAAAGCTATCCAATTCAAAGTTTTTATAACTACACACTTTTAACGTTTACATTGGTCGGAGATCAAATGCGAAACCTAGTCCAAGCCTCCATCAACCCGTCGTCTCTCTTAGTACTAACAGCCCAAGCGGGCAAGAAAGTTAGGACCTCCTCGTAGGCCGGAATCGTCGTCGTCGCATTCGTCGTCACATTCGTACCCATCCCAACCATCCCTGAAGCGTATTCTTCCCACTCGCACGCCGCTCTCCCACTCAACTCATTACCTTCAGCTCCGTCACTCGCATTCCAACTAACAGCGACAGTAAAATTCCTCTCCCAAGTGCGGCTCCATAATCTTAGATCGGCAATACCTTCTGAGGGCATTCCGAAATTGCCTTGCAGCGCCCGATTCGAAGGATTCTGAGTGCCGTCGCTGTTAATGCTGTACACATCATACGAATGCACGTTCCTATTGTCGAAGTAGAGCCGACAACCACGAGTGCTGCGGCCGGAAATAGTGAACAAGGCACTCGTATCGTTGACCTTCGACGCCGAAAATGTGAACCAAGGAGTTCGAGTATCAAGTCCACCAGGGGCAGGGAACAAATTCGTGTCCCATTGACACGTGGAGGTGCCCGACCTTACAGGATCAGGGGCGCATGTCAGATTTGCGTTGGGCTGCCAAGAAGATGGAAGTGCAGACACGACGCGTGATTCGATGTAGGCAGGAACACCCGTTAGAGTTGAGTGCGCGTGGAGGACTTGTTGGGTAGGAGGGTTGCCGGAAAACTGGACTTCGACAGATTGTTGGAAGAACACTTTAAGAGGTACTTCTTGAATGAAGGGGAAAGCAGACCAGTTGTAAATGGTAGCAACGGTGAAGATGGCGATGCCGAGGACGATGATTGAAGAGTGGATTTTGAATGCAAAAGGGGTAATGGGCAAGACAATCAGTAGTGCGAGACCAGCAGAGCCTGCATACACTGATGTGGCGGAAGGCTGTTAGTAACATAATATTGTAATGACGGATGGGGGACGTGCCAAAAAGAGGGCTGCTCCCATCGGACAATGTCTGACTAGTGGCAGCGATGAAAATTATCAACAGATGCGAGACCAACAAGACTGGAATTGGGATAACCAGAAGTAGCTGAAGTATCCACCATCCCGTACTAGCAATCTCTTGTTGGTGCTCCGTCGGGGGCTTGCGATTGATAAGAGGTGTACGCTCATGAGGTTTTTGTGATTTTTTAACAGGATCCACCTCCCCTCGAGTGGACGAGACATCATTGTTGTTAGAAGAGGAGGAGGCTAAAACAGGTTGATCCTGAAGCCCATGCTCCTCATGCGAATCTGACCTCCTCGGGGTTGGTGGTTTAGGCTTCTGAGATTTCGCGAGCTTATGCCGTCGGAAAATACGCTCGAGGGATCCAACAACTGCACCCAGGAACACGAAGGTATACCACCCTGTGAGGAAATATGTTCCACCAATTTGAAGCTTGTGCAGGAGGACAGTTCCGATGACGAGAAGGATCCAAGCCAGGATATAGAGCTGATAAAGCATAGTTAGACGTTGTTGGTTGGGATAACGAGGCGCCCCGTTTTTGAAGGGAGCATGAGTAAAGAATATGATGATGAGGGTGGGGAGAATGAGGAGGGAGATTAGAACTATAAATGGCTGTGATTGAACTATCTATTTTCGGGATCGAGTGAATATTTGGTTATTTGCACTTGGAAGAAAGATAGAACATACATAACGATTAGCACTGAGGATGGTGGCCACCAAAATTACTTGGAAGACGACTGAAAAGATGAAAATTGCCCAAAACTTGAGCCAGCGCCAGGTCTTATCCCAGGAGCCTCGCCCTCGGACGTGAAAATCAACCTTGAACGAGGGAAATCGCCTGAATGGACCCATGAGTCGTTGTTTGAGACTGAGAGACTGTTGAGCTTGGCCTTCTGGGCCAGGAGGGGAAGGCAGCTTGGACGCTGGGAGGTAATGCAAGAATAGGAGAAGGAGAGGACCAAGAATCAACATAGCGACGTTGAAGGCGAACATGCCTTTTTGCGTGAAGACTACGAAAGACCGTCCGAACACTGTCACCCGCTCGTCAGCTAACATCGACCTTAATCCATGTCCAGTAGGAAAACTCACTGTCAAAGTAGACCGGAGGTTCCGGTTTGCCATTTTCAACGTGCGTTCCGGCGTTGTTCAGCAGAGAAACACCAGCACCTCTGAGAGACTGTAACATTGCCCAAATAGAATCCTTTCCCCCGTCTGCACTTGGAACAGAGTCATAACGCGTGTGATACTTGCTACGACGTTGGTAAAAGGCAAAATCAATACCTTCCATCGCGGTTTCGGGACTCGTGCCAACGGCATAGACTTCAAAGTCGGTGCCGGACCTAATGATGCCTCGAGCGAATGCATCTGCAGATAATACGTTTCCATGCGGACGGGGAACATCTTTGTTATTGAAGGCGGTCACGGGGGCGAGTGATGTGGAGCGGAAGAGTAAAGGTCGACTAAAGGTAGTGTTCTAGTACCTACCAGACAAAATAGTGATGTGTGACGTACCCTCCAGCTCCAGCTCCCTCGAGGTTGATGAACGAGTCAGGAATCTTTGACCATGGATGTTCCAGCAGTCTGATGACACAGTGAATAACGGACAGAACCCGCCATGGGAAGCTCAACTTACAAATGTGCCCCGTGAAGTCCGTCCTCTTCTCCATCATTAAAGTTGAAAATCGCGGTCCTTGCAGTGCGAACCTTGCACAAGTATTCTACGAAGGCAATCATGGACACGATTCCGATTGCGTCATCGGTTGCACCCAGCCCGGTCGAAACGGAGTCATAATGTGCAGAACTTAAGAGAAATATTATCAATACTCTGACATTTCCGAGCACAAATTACTCACAATAAAACGCCTCCTCTGTCGGCAAAGTTGGGGTCTGTCCATCGACCTTAACCAGAATATTCGTGCCCTCAAAGCTCACGGCAAAATCCTCCTCCACCCATGTGGCATTAGAATTTAAATCTTCGAGAACGTGAACATGCGAGACGACTTGGGTTATGTTTTGCAGACGGCCTAGAATGTAGGCGCGAACGTTGTCGTTTTGGTGTGAGATGAAGGGACGAGGGCGAGCGGCTATCTGGATCAATTCGTGAGAAATTGTCTCCACACGCCCTGAGTTAAACATGCCTGGTGCAGGTCAATGTACGCCTGTTCCAGGTTGAGGTCCCCAGCATCCTTCGGTGCATGATCTACGGGGTCGGAAACGATCACGCCGATGAACAAAACGAAGTAAACGACGATGAGGAGGCTCGTCACCGGGTGTGTTCGAAACCCGAACACGCTGTGGAGAATCCGCGACCCTGACATGACATGAGAGGGTGAAAGAAGAATCTTGGTCTGTGGGACAAGGGATATATAAAAGAGAATCTAATCCAAGCAATACCTTCCCTTAGATAAGCAGTCGTTATTCGGAAAGTCTTCCGCTCTTTGGATGGAAGATCAATGTCATCCTGGGCGCCAAATAATTCCGCGTGGTCGTGGATTTCATAAAGGTAGCTTTGGCTCATATTTCGTTCACTTCTTCGACCTCGAGGCCTGTTATCCTATGCAACGAAGTTGAGTCGTAGAAATGATGTCCGAGCTTGTAGATCGTAACACGAGCTACCAGATGAGATTCCTCAGCGTCAGTGATGGTGTCTGCTCTCATCGAATTGCGCATCAATTTTGACACACAAATCCCACGTCCCTGAATTGAAAGAACGACCCTGCCCACATGAACAGAACACCACAATGGCGTTTCGGCATGGTCCCCCTGCCACTTTATAAGCTCAGTCACTGTCTAAGTGCTGTCACCCACTGCTATCGTCGGCCGTGCACTGCTCATGTCGAAATATTCCCCGCTAAAGTCAAGATACTCAAATACTGTGCAAATCTGTAATTGTTATCGAAGGATTGAGAGAAGTCTGAAAGCTTCAGCGTCTCGAAATGACTTGAACTGATTTATCATGTGCTTTGTATAGCTCAGGAAATCTGATTGAAGCTTGTTCGACTAACTTGATATATATACTTAAATAGATCGCCGTCGCTACTAGCGCGCTCACTGTTGGCGCAACTATGAGTGATTGACCCCTATTCCCCCAGGAACCCTTGGCGTGATGCTGGAGGTAACCACGAGATTTTCTTCCGAGGTCCCCGGGCATAGGCCCGACCCTTCGGCTCTCCAATAACCGGTTCAGACGGAATCACCCACACTGTTAGTTGGGCTTGACTGGTTGAACCTGACTCCTGCCAGTGCTACGAACTCAAGAGATGACACGATACCGGACTTCAGGACTAAGTAGCTGCTCATAATATTTCGAGAGACTAGGACATAAAACAAGTGGAATACGAGCTTATTGGACTGATACCAGTAGCGGCTTCGCCAAATTTGGAACACGACTAGTCAAAGAACCTATGTAGATCCTATCAATTAACCAGATTACCTCTTATGCGGAATCAAAGAAGTTGTCGAGCTCGGGGCAGTCGAGGCAGGGGACGGAGGCGCCAAGTGACCAGGAGTAGAAGGAGAGGCCGGAGAAAGTTGAGGAGAGGAGACATCGTTGAGTTCAATGCTTTCGCCTCGGGGAGCGGCAAAAGAAACCGAAGATTCTGTCATCCGCGAAATATCTCCAACATTCGGCGAACTGAAACACCTGTAGAAATATGCGACCACGAATGGGAAGTTGGCAGCCAGGATGCAGATTCCGCACTACATGGGAAAAAGACGGGGAACCATTAGGATGAGGAACAAAGAGGAGTAACGTAAGGTAGAGCTCACCTCTATGATTCCTGCGATGACCTCCTGCGTCTTTTCTCCCTTCAGAATAAATGTAGCGTGAATAATGGAGGCCACGATTATTGCGACGTAGGATATAAATGAACGATCATCCGCCATTTGTCGGCACCATGCAAAAGCCAAAGGAGTGAGAATATCTTGTAGAAAAGTAGAACATCAGCGATACCATCAGCTAAAATTGTACCACAAGTCAATAACGAGTTAATTCCTTCTATTTAGGTACGTACCAACGTAGTGAGAAATCGCAATTTGTGCACCCAAAGGGCACTGTGGCATTTCTTCTTCCTGCCACCCAGTTCGATAGTGGCAGACGACCATCATTTGAATAATGAGACTGATCATTATAAGTGTATAGATTAAAATCATAATCAGGAATTGTTTTTTGAACCACGGAAGCGGTTGTCCGGCCGTGGATACAACGAAAAGACTGAGAAGAGAGATTCGAGTACTCCTTCAAGAGCAGGGTTAGAAGACAAGTCTTTACTGGAAAAGAAACACCTACTCACCAAACAATCACGTAGAACGTAATCAGGCGCACGTAGGACCTTTCTGGACCCCCTGTAAATGCAGTTCATCATGGTTCAGCTCTTACAGTGTATCGGCGGAATAAATCAAATGAAAACTGACACTTGGACTCTGGGAGGTAGAAAATTACCAGCTGTACTATTTGGGAGCAGACAGCCAAGAGAGTGAAAATCTACAAAAACAATGCCTTATCAATTGCCGCAGCCCAATACTGAGTAGCCCAATCAATACAACGAAACTCACTTCATAGATGAGACTGCGGTCAACCAGTGAACGACAGGAAAGTGATCGTGAAAATCTGATCCTCCAACGAAGGAAGGTTGTTGGAATGGCAATGGCCGTCCAGACGGCCGATAATACTACGAATACTGTTAAAACCCCGTGTATACGATAGATAAGAGGGCGATGGGCTTACCGCGGACCTCTTGGAGGTGTTTGTCGTCCATCGCTGACACACTCTTTCTCAGCTCCCGTCTTTTATGGCTTTGCATTCGTGGATTAATGGTTGCACACATGAGGGGTTAGAATGTCTAGCATTCCCAAAAAAAAGTGTGTCCTCAATGCGACCATTACGCCACCAACATTTGGAGACGATTATTGCCGGTGTTTTGTGGGTGAGGGCTATCGCCATCGTACTTAAAAACACAGTTCAAGGGTCACACGGAGAGCGTCGTACTGCAGGCACCGATCATGCTTTCCAGAACTAGCACTTCTCTTCCAGTGGTGACCTTCAAGAGTCAAGCAAGACCTTGGACGCAGGAGTTTTGCCGAGGCAATGACACCTATGCGATGCAGAAAAAAGATGTGCCAATGGAAGCTTGTTGGAGCGCACGTTCCTGAATAAAATATGCACAGCGTCCACGACATTCGAACCCTATCACCGCTGAGTAAGTGTCCAGCCCAAGTCGTCATCACATCATGAGGTATTGAGAGGATGAGCATTGTAGTAGGTGCGACATCGCAATCGCAGAGCCCAAGGTTTTAGAACAAATATCTTGAGGCTTGTTAAGTATGAAGCTGTCCAAGCGATACAACTCCCATAGCGCAGCCAAATGGAGTGGATCCAATGTCTGAAATCTGAAAGTCGTTGAACAGGGAACCGTCGGAAACCTATTATCAAGTCTAGATCAGCCGGGGCCGGATCAAACGGAACGGATATAACCGTGCGGTCATGCAACATTCCACCATTTGTCCAAGTCCCTTGCAAGGGTCGCGGCTCACAACGCTTACAATCACAAATCACCATTGAATGATGCCAAGCTGTGGATGGCAACGAGCATCCCGACACTGCCAAAGGTAGCAGAGGCCCTCTGCCTCATACTTTTACCTCTCAGCTACAATGGGTATCTCCGTCTCAAAGCGTGATAAACAACATATACTAGAGCAAGAAAGGAATGCCAAGAGATGGTTCCTCGAGAGAAAACTCTTCAGAGAAAAATGCCAAATCCTTCTGCTTGGTGAGATATACTTGACTTTGGGGTCGCTAATAGTGCTAATAATGTCCATGAGGCTAGGCACAGCGGATTCAGGAAAGACCACGACCTTGAAACAGATGAAGATCATCTATGGTGGTAGTTTCACAAATGACGAGCTGCTTGAATACACTTCATCAATATACCGAAATGTAGCAGAGTCAGCTCACACCATTGTCGTATACATGAAAAGGAATGGCGTAGAGTGCAAGGAATTCAGGAACAGGGTTCGTCCATAGCTATGCTAATCTTTGCTCAAAATGACTTGAACAGCCAATAATAGTTACGGATGGACAGGATACTGGAATTCACGACTGGATCGTACAGTTACTCTGACCCACATATATCCACAGCTTTCGCCGACGCCATCCATCATTTTGTCCGCGATCCTATAGTTTCTGAACTCCTCGAGGATCGTACGAATAGGTTTTACCTCATAGATTCCGCTGAATAGTAAGCAGCTCTAGCTATGTTATCCCTGCTAAATACGCTGAGACTGCACAGTTTCCTCAGTGACATCTTGCGCATCAGTGCCCCCGGGTATATTCCAACCGAAAGCGATGTCCTTCGAGTGCGTCAAAAGACTGTCGGTATTACGGAAACCGACGTAACAGTCAAAGACATACCGTAAGTCCATGGTATACTTTGCAGATTTCGGGTATTAAATTCCCATGATTTCAGAATCCATTTCATTGACGTCAGTGGTCAGCGTACGGAACGCAGAAAATGGCTTCAATGTTTTGACCAAATATCATCAATTATTTTCTGTGTCGGCCTGAGCGACTACGATCGGTTGTATATTTCTGAGGATTCATCACAGGTAAGCCCCAGCCGACCTCTTCAGAACCTCGCGGCTCAACGGAGTGACAGGACCCAATGATAGAATCCCTCGCTCTCTTCAAATCCATCACCGAATCTCACTGGTTTTACCATACACCGGTCATGCTCTTCCTAAACAAAGTTGATTTGTTCAGAACTAAGCTTCCCAAAGTTCCATTAACGAATACTTTTGAGGATTATACAGGAGGCAATGATGTTCAAAAGGCGATTTCCTTCATTTTATCGAAATTTCGCCAAACATCAAAGACTCAACGCGACTTTAGTCAGTCTCAACCGTTATACACACAGTAAGTGGATATTCTTGTTTCTGTTTAGTAAGTATTGTTAACGAGTTCATTAGTGTGACAAATGCTATAGACTCGGAGAATATGCAGACGACACTCAAACTCTATGACCACTACGATAGGGTATTCTTTCCATCGGAGGAAGCTCCCACTGTTATGCTCCTGTAAATTCTCGTCCAAGTTAAATAACAAGTGTTTATGGTCGTTCACCGTCTGATTACACCGGCTCATTGCGTAGCGAGGTCAAAGCCAACAAATTATTTAGACTACGCATCACCGTCACAAGCGTTCGGCCTCAAAGCACACCACTCCGGTTGTAAAGGAATAGCATCGACACCCCTCTGTATGAAGCGGAACCCAACTTCATGTAACCTCGGCAATGCGGTCTTGACGTCACCTCCAGGACCGGACCAGAACAGCTCCGCAGAAGACGCGGCGCGTGGCCAGACATGGGAGTCGAGGTTAGATGGTCCAGATTGTTCGGCCCATAAAAGTTGTTGACCTGCGGTATTCAACACATCAGAAACAAGGATGTGAGGGGATGAGAAAAAGAGAGATGGGAGATGGGCAGGGAAGTATAGGACGTACCGCCCATGACTAGGTCAAATTGATCTTCCGTCAGCCCATTCGTTGGATTGAATGAATACGATTTCTGCCACGTCTTGTAGACTCCGCATGAACTATCACCATTGATATTGTTCCCAATCCATCCCCCACCTCCGCAATCGAGATAGAAGAAATCTGAGGCTGCGTGGATGAGTCGGAACCCTTTCTGCGCAACTGATCCGACGTGTTCCGAAGATATCCAGACTCTGTACACGTTTCTTCCTGTGAGTGGCGGTAAAGTGGAAGAGAGAACGAAATAGACAGCGTACAGGACTATGGTGTCGTTTCGAAGGTTGACTTGGTGCTCAAGTGCCATTTCTACGCTTGCTGCGTGAGCTTGCAGTGATTCCAAGAAAGCTAAGGGTACAATACCTTCCCAGACTACTGGTGTCTTTCCGGCATCAGCCAACGCTGAATGCGTAGCCTGAGTGAACGTGTCAAGCGCCTCTTCCAGTGTCTTTCCTTGTGAAGCTAACGCCCAAAAGTTAACGGTCATATCCTGTTCGGTAGATTTCGGACTTACCGAGATCTTCCTGAGTTAAGTTATCCTTAGCGTAGCAATTTGTGTTGATTTCGTCACCACCGGTGTTAAAGAGCGTAGAGGGGAACATGGAGGAGACGGCTTTGATCAAATCGGTTGTAAAGTTTGTTGTTGCAGGACTTGCGAGGCGCAGTTGGCCGGCCGGTGGTTCTAGACGAAGCGATAACTTGAGTTATAACGTTGCAGCCTGCGTAATATGTGATGACCTACCACCAGCGAACCGTGACCATGGAGTAGCTTCTGGACACGCGATGTGTTCTGGGTGAGATTTAAAGATTACAGAAGAATGCCCTGGAGTGTCGATCTCGACCATGACGTCGATTCCGCGCTAAAGATTCATACCGGTATCAGTAGGTACTTCAGGATTGAGAGAGGTCACAAGGCTCACTGCACCAGCATACGACACGATATCCTTGACATCGTCGGGGGAGTACACCCTAGAAGCCGAATATGCTCCTTTCTGAGCTATTTCCTCGAAACCGGGGACGACGAGAGCGAAAGACTGAGAGTCGACGACATGCCAGTGGAAATGATTGATCTTGACCCAACTCATGGCGTCCAAGGTGCGTTTAATGTCCGAAACGGGGAAACTGGGATTATATTCTATGATTCAGAGCATGCTCTGATGAAGAGAGGCGAAAGGAGGGCTCACTAGTTCCGTGAAGTATCCAACATGAAACCACGATATGGCTATAAGGAATGATCAGTACCAGACGTATTGCAGATTTGTGGTTGACGACCCACGTAGACCGGAGCATCTTCAATATGAACAGGCGCCTGCAATGTAAACGTGGTCCCGCCCAAATCAAACCACAATTGTTCAAACGTCGTCAACCCCCTGAACAGCCCCAAAGCCGAATTTGCTGTCAGCGTTGCATCACCTCCAGCTGGGACCTGAAGAGTATAACTCTCGTCTGCGACTCCGAGCCCTGCGACGGCATCCTCGCTGATGCTTTTCACGTCACTCGAGGCGCTCGATGACAAGGTAACCGTGAGGGAATGTAAAGTTTCTGCAGAGTTCACGGCATCAGTTAGTGATGCGCCACGATCGGGGACTAGTAGTTGAAGCTTGTCGGTGGTGAGAAACTTGGTCGTGCGAGTGACTGCGTCTGAAAGGTCTTTGGGAACTTGAGGTATTCCGGAAATTTCGATTGAAAACCCCGCTGCGAGACGAAGAGGCGTGTTGCCTGCCGTCAAATTTTGTGGTCGGGGCCAAAGGGCGAGTGTGAAAGGAAGGTAAAAGGCTGCTTGAAGGAATAGGAGGGACTTCATTGTGGGCCTTAGCTTGACGAGAGCCGAAACGGATCCAAGTCAAGTAAGAACGCCGTGTGTGAATGTTGACCTTTTCAATGCACGCGTAAGGCACTTCATGGGGAGTGAGACGAGGTTGAGGAAGGATTAAAGGGTCGAATAGGGTTGTGTTCCGCCTTCGTATGATGAAGAAGCAGACCCGTGGAGTCAAAATCATCTGGTCAGACTTTCCGGGTCATGCGGCTGGACGAGTTTGTCTCTCTCCTCCCATGCGAAGATATTCTGCACGAAATTGAGCTCCCATGTGATGTGTGGTGGTAGTGAAGCAGAAGACTCACTTTATTTCAAGCTCCCGTGTCAGTTGAAGAGTTCGTGTTCGTCGCTGATTGTGCGCTTACACAGAGCACAGGATGTACAAGATCATGGGCCCATATTGTCGAGTAGTCGATTTGTCCACGGTGTCTTGTGGTTCTCAGAAAGTTATAAAATGAAGCACATTCTTCATGGATACTTTCTTGGTCGTTAACTCGAGTTTAGGAATGGCTTCGGCTCAACGAAGAACTTACAATTATGCATTTCCCCCCGTGATAATGCCTTCCAAAAGCCACAGTAAGATGTTCGGAGAGACCCTAACACAAACACCAGGAGGACATAATCAAGAACATGCCGAGATGCTGGAACCTAGGACAACCCGGAAGCCTGTGTTTACGTATGTTTGACGAGGAAAGGGTCACGGATCAATTGACTACTGACCCGAGTTGATGACGCAATGATCGATTGTTCAATAAGCATCTCGCACTCTGATATTCAACGTCAAGAAAAAATGCTTATACAAGCACTAACAGGTATTCGAGTGAACATTAGTCAAGTATTTTGACTCGGGTTTAGAACCAGTGCACCGTGGCTGTCTGATAGCTCACCGATCGATATTCACTCACTGGATGCTACATAAGTAGCTGTAGCTTCAATTCCTGATAACACTGTATTCATCGGTTATTCAGCACGCTCGCTATCACTTCCAAATCAGTGCTACCAGATTCTCGGAAACTGCACGTAATTTATCTCCACTTTTCAATTGTTCCCAAAGTTTTGTAGAGACAGCTTGGAGTATGGTGCAAGTTTTACTGGTCCAGTATGGCGTAAGCTCTCTACATCTTTCGTACGTATGACAAGAATCGTTCACCTCACCAATGTCTGACAAAGGAAAGTAAAAATCCCGTTTACATCGTGGCATCCGCGGACCGTTAGCATAAAAAGTATTATCTCCGTCTTAGTTGGCGTAATAGCTGCCTTTCACAGGTCCTGAAAGGTACGAGATTATCAAGCATTGGACCTCCCTTCCGTTTCATGCCTCTTCAAATTACTTCCGGTGATATTTCGGAGCAACATTTCGCCGTGAGTGCGATAAGATATTCATCGACACATTAAATCGTCTTTGTACAGACCTGAATACGTTATACCGCTCTTATGATGGATCCAAGAATCCAGAGGGACACGGGCCTTCCGGAGTTTGCTTGTGTATCACCCAATGCCGAGTCCCCCTGCCGCTTTTGATTCAAGGACCCAGTCTCTGCCTCTGTACTTAGGGACACGAGAACTTTTGAGTGAAGCAGCTCGAATTCCGAACCTAGAATTGATGTATATCATTCCTGCGATCTCACGAGCTTCCCTGAATCCAGTCAGCATATTCCCACTACGTATTGTATCGCCATTATCCTATCAGTACTGAACACCTTATGTCGTCTCTCCATCGCTCGGGCACAAACTATTATGAAATTTAACAGAATGCTTTATGCCAGGCTCAGCGACGGCAGGTGGCATCCGTTTGAGACAATTAGCGAAACTTGATATGTAGATGCCGAATGACGTGTGTAAGATAAATTGAACATAACCAGGGCTGAGGTAAACAAGGGTTGCGTTGATATGTCTGCCGCCGTCAAGAGCTGACGCCACTGGGGGATGGAATATGTCACCTGGATATTGTGTTGAGTCGGAGATTAAATATTGAATTCTCAAAGAGGGCTCAGCTCCGCTGTTCCAATTCGCCGTTGAAATTTTGAAATCCCGACCAATGGCTTCATGAATCAGTTACGGCTTCCTTTGTCCTAAAGCATTCCCCTCTAGGTTTTCGCCTCATGATATCCATCTGGCTCTCAACAACTATCAGGGTTTACTTACCCTTTCCTAGCTGCTTCATCAACCATTCTCTCGACTGATTCTCCACTCCTGACGTGAGAATTTCCGTTATATCCAAATGAATATCCCTACAAACGGACTTAAACCTGAATGGCACACTTTCTGGCCTTCCGGTTCCTGAATCTTTTAAACGACGTTCGTAGCCCTGTTGACTCTTCGGATGGGAATATCGGTTGATGTCAGGTGAGATCAACTTCGAAACGTGGTTCGGTACCGCAACTAAGTTCTCGAGCAACACAGTGTAAATTTATCACAAAATTGTCTGTTCAGACGAAACTACAATACAACGCGTCTGATGCGCTCTCATGCCGTCGTAACTGGCAAAGGGGGCTGAGTCGTGGAAATACTGGGACTCGCACTAGCGAAAAGATATGAGTTAGTTATCCCTCGCTCTTCTCTAGCTAGAGTGACTTACGTCCAGACAATCGTCGTAGTTGTGTCGGTAATAAACGGCGACGTCGCGACCAGCTTGTGAAGGACTTTCTTCTGGGTGAAGACGGGAGGATCCTGCGAGATTTTGTTAAGGAATTTTGCACATGATCGTTTAGCAACGTACTGCTGCAGACGCAACGGCGATTAAGGCTGCAAAGAGGTAGAAGAACTTAGAGAACATTGGGGAAGTTTGGGGTAGCTGATCTTGCTGGTGTGTGTTCACTTGGAGGCTTTAAAAGTCATCAAAATAACTGTTTCCCCGTTTGTCCATCGCAATCCGCAGCTTTGGATTACTCGCGATCGTCGGTATGAACTCCCATGATCGATTCGGCATGTCGGATTACATCGCAAGAATAAAAATGCCTCTCTCGTAAGTCCTGATCTTCGTTTTTAGCTCAGAGCCTCATAGAATTGTTTCACTAAGATGGAGATAAATGGATGACTGCGGTCTCCCTCAGAATCCCTTCACACATTCCCACATCAGCGCGATAACCCCGAAACTCTGTCCCGGAGCCACTTCATATCTAGTTACACTACAAACAGAAGCAACTCTATGTCGCATTCTTCAGGCACCAGTCGGACCGTTTAACCCACGATCCTAGAAAATATTCTCATTCACTGCTTGCCTTTACCCCTTTGTGTAGAATTTTGCGACGAAACGCGAGACATTATCCCTATCAGCCTCCCAGGGGAAAAGCAGCTGTGCAGTTCAAGGAGTATAAAAACCAAAACTTCAACGACTGTCTTCCTCAACTCAACCAGAACCAGTACCTTCCAGCTAAGTATGAAACGATTCCTTCTCTTGCAATCCTTCGTCGCCGCTGCACTGGCAAGTATCGGACCTGTGGCCGACCTCGAAATTGCCAATCGTATCATAGCCCCCGATGGGTTCAATCGTTCGTGAGTTCACGATTTTTCTTGTTTTTCAGAACGTCTAGAAGCTGACTGTCCATAGCTCTGTCCTCGCAGGAAGCGGCGGTACCTTCTCTCTACCTGGTCCTATCATCAGCGGCACAAAGGTCAGTCAATGCCATTACCTTCCTCTTTGTGTTGTGCTCAGTCAGTTCGACAGGGAGATAATTTTCAGCTCAATGTGATTAATAGTTTGACCGATACCACGATGCTGCGAAGCACCAGCATCGTCAGTTGTTCACACATGCTTTGACTTGAATAATTTCCGACTCGACGTTTTTATAGCATTGGCACGGTCTCTTCCAAGCAGGTTCCAGCTGGGCTGATGGCCCAGTTGGTGTTACTCAGTGCCCCATCGCCCCGGGAAACTCGTTCTTATACGAGTTCAGTGTACCTGATCAAGCTGGTACTTTCTGGTATCACTCCCATTATTGTAAGTACGCTAAAGATGGAGCACTCCAAAACCCACTAAATGAGTAATCCCTTTAGCCACCCAATACTGCGATGGCCTTCGTGGAGCGATCGTCATCCGCGACCCTAACGACCCTCATGCGTCCTTGTGAGTATGCAACAGTGTCCGTTGCTTGCAACCTTTTTTTGACCAGCTATTATTAGATATGACGTTGACACAGGTTTGTCGTTGATTACTTGTCGAAGATCAGGTAACAGCTTAAACGGATACAAATGGTAGATGATACCGTCATCACACTCTCTGATTGGTGCGCGACCCTTCAGACTACACTTCAATCTGAAGCTTACCTTTGCTCTAGGTATCACGTAGTTGCCCCTGATGCAGGCTTGGTGCCGACTGAAGACGCCACACTCATCAATGGGCTTGGCCGATACATAGATGGCCCAACAAGCCCCTTGGCAATTATCTCTGTCGACCCAGGGAAGAGGTACAGGTTCAGGCTTGTCTCTCTTTCTTGCGACCCCAACTTTGTTTTCTCTATTGATAGTCACGTCATGGTGAGTGACATATGCTGTAGCTTTGATATGCTTCATTCAGACCAAAATTCTAGACTATCATCGAAGTTGAGAGTGTCAACGTTGAACCGCTAGAGGTCGACTCCATCCAAATCTACGCTGGTCAACGCTACTCGTTCGTTTTGAACGCCAACCAAGCCGTCGATAACTACTGGGTCCGTGCTCTCCCCAATTCAGGCCCATTGGACTTCTCAAATGGCGTCAACTCGGCTATCCTCCGCTATACCGGCGCACCCGACCAAGATCCCACCAGCACTCAGACCACAAGCACCAACCCGCTTGTCGAAACGGACCTCCATCCTCTGGAGAACCCCGGAGCACCTGGGACGCCAGAAATAGGGGCCGCTGATGTCAATCTCAACCTCGCTATTGGTTTCAATGGGGCTAACTTTACCGTGAATGGTGCCACTTTCACTCCTCCGACTACTCCAGTTCTCCTTCAGATCATGAGCGGCGCCCGCGCGGCAAGTGACCTGCTACCTCCTGGAAGTGTATACACTCTCCCGTCTAATTCGGTGATTGAACTCTCGATCCCTGGTGGAACCATTGGTGCCCCTGTGAGTACAGGCTAGTCTGTCTCACTATATCATTGCTAAGAGGTCTTCACAATTTATTCAGCATCCATTCCACTTGCACGGCGTACGCTTTTTTATGACTTCCAGTGCCTCTAAAACCTCACATATATATTAGCACACCTTCGACGTCATTCGCAGCGCAGGTAACTCAACACCCAATTTTGTCAACCCCGTCCGTCGCGACGTTGTAAGTACTGGAGGTTCCACGAGCGACAACGTCACCATTCGTTTTACGACGAATAACCCAGGCCCATGGATTTTCCATTGGTTCGTTCCCTTGCTGTACCTCCATTGACGCAGAAGCTGATTGCTTATCCTTTCACAGCCATATCGACTGGCATCTGGAAGAGTAAGTTATCTCAGTTGGAAACTTGAAAATACATTCTAATGTCATGTTGATAGGGGCCTTGCCATCGTCTTTGCAGAGGACGCCGACAGCGTGGCTACTCAGTCTCAACCCAGTATGCTTTCTTCTTTCCTTCTCTGGGTTTGAGGCTGACGATGTTCTGTGTAGCTGCTTGGGGCGATCTCTGTCCTATTTACAACGCCCTGCCTCCTGACGAGCTTTGAGCTTTAGTTAAGTCTATAGTATAGCATGTTGTGTATCTATCACCCAGACGGACCTTGGAACTATTTACATTCTTTCTCTCTAACGAGGGATTGCAGTCCCATTATTCAATGTCGAACTGTGGTCACAGACAAATGATGATCGACGGGACCTTTTTCCCATGCACTGACTGCGAGAACTAGGTCATCCAATTGCGAACGCCTCGAAACTTAGCCGGGCTGATTTCTACCTCGCCCGATCTAGCGGGCGATTTCCTCAGGAATGGATAAAACACGTAAAACAAATTAATCGTATTCTGATTCGTACTTGAGCTTGGCTAAGATTAAAGCGTAGCAGGGGTGGTGTCAGCATAATCATAGGCGCGCCGCCGTGCTTACCACTATACAACCGTAGTACGACTCGTGGACTTTGGGACCTTGTACAATTGAGAGTCTCTAGAGCTATCAGTTTTTGCTGGCAGAACACTAGGAGTATCTCTGGTCTTATAGTTGGTTCGTCGATCCGAGCTGATCAAGGCTTTTCGGGATTCTGACCAAAGACTACTACGGGTAGCTCAGATGATCCCAGTATGCTTCAGTATAACCCCCCTTCCTCTATGTGAGCTGAGTTGACAGCACAATAAGTATTCACAATACACGCTGACCCCTGGATTAAAAAAGAGACCTATAGTTTGTTGTAAATCCCCGACATTGTCCCTGGCCTTCCAACTCAAGTGCTGAACCGAACCATGGTGGATAGTCCCTAAGCAAAATGTTGTCAAGTGAGCTCTAAATGCACCAACTTGATAAAACGTTTTTGTCGACATCATGGTGGAGTCACCCCGTCCGACGCCATGCATCTGAGCACTTTCCTGCGAGCTTCTTGTTCGAGAGACGCGACAGGCAGTTTCTATTGGTTACAAGGATGGACCGGCTTCGCAAAGTCGATAAACAGACCTACCAATGGATGGGAAGGACGATCAAGTGCCTGATGTGCTTATTAATCAGCGGACCCAGTGCCTCCTGTTACCTGTATTCTCCCTTCCCAGTTACCCCGCACCCACGCTGACTGGAAACATCAAGCTTTGCTTTGATTGGCTTGTTGGTCCGGTGATAGGCAGGCAGCCATACTTGGATATTCGAATACATGGTTAGCTGGCGAGGCTAGTCCCATGTCTGGCAGTTAGGTATGTGAAGATTCGACGGCATCGGGCAGCTATAAGTTGAGCAAATATTCAGGTTCCATGAAAAGACCATTTCCCCTCCCGCTATGATTACTGAACCTGTACGGTCATCCACCCAGGAAGAATTATATTTTCTCCCGTCGGATGACAGTGAACAAAAAAGGTGAGCACTCACCAAGCTAGCACACCTCGAGAGTGTAAATGTGTAATTCCCATTTTGCGCACTGGACATTGCAACCAGACTAGCGATTCAACACAACCTCATCATGAACGGCGTTGGGAGAAAACGCATCCATGCTCCAATCAGCCTTGATTCAATATCCTCCGTGCTTGAAGTAGCAACTGGGTCAGGTGGGTTCTACTTGGTCTGCAATCTAACGAGTTCATGGCAATGACCAACTGTAAAGGTATATGGCTCGAAGAAGTGGCTAAATTGGTCCCAGATACTGCAAAACTAATCGGCATAGATATCTCGGCAAAGCTATTCCCTCGTTTACCACCTCCGAACGTCCAATTCCTACAAGCATCAGTCTTGGGCCTTCCAAAGGAATGGACGAACAAATTCGATCTCGTAAACCAACGCCTCTTGCTTATCGGGATACGCAGCGAGGAGTGGCACACGATATTCAGCGAGATCTTCCGAGTACTTAAGCCAGGAGGTTGGTTCCAGCTTTACGAGATCGATGAGTGGGAAGGGGGCGGACCAGCCCAGGAGAAATTTAGGGAATTAATGACGCTGCTTCTGGAGTCAAAGGGAGCATATGGGGTTTTCCCGTGCGGTGCGTCAAAGTGGCAGCAGAATGTAAAAGATGCTGGATTCGAGGACGTTCGAGTCACCTGGCATGGTTGGCCAATTGGGGAATGGGCGGGAGAAGAAGGATTACTAGGGAGGTGGAATTATCTTGAGTTTTTGAAAGGGTGTAAAATTCCAATCATCAACGCTGGAGGATTCGGTGTTGTTAGTGGGGAGAAGGAATTTGATGAATGTTTGACAGAGGTGGGAAGGGAACTTTATAAATGGGATGGCACGAGGATGCGGAGCATCATGATATGCGCACAAAAACCTCTGTGATCAAGTCACCCGCTCTGTTTAGGAGTTCTTGATCCACGGATTGCAGTTATTGCTCTCACAACTTCATGAATGGATCTGGATGGAATATCAACCAATCAATATCTGATGACAGGCGGTGGTACTTTTTTGTACAATGAAACAATCATGAATAGTATCCAATGGGTATCTACATCTACCAAATTTCGTTGTTCGTGATTCGGGTGCGGATTTTCCGGTCTATCGTGAGTAGTTTGGCAACAAGCACATATTTAAACGCTGCAAATATGCAGGGTTACACACCTAACTATTCTCCCCACCATGACCGCAAAACACACAGAAGCGGAAATCCAGGGAAAATTATACTTTCTCCCTTCAGATAACGACGAAAGGAAACGGTGAGCTTTCATTAATAGAGCTGTTAGCATGCCTTACTATATATAGGTTCTTTGCTTTGTGCGCTGGGTGTCGTGTATAGGCTGGTGGGACAACACAACCTTATACTTAACGGAATCGGGAGAAAGCACATCCACGCCCCAGTCGACCTCGGCTCAATCGGCGCTCTCTTGGAAATTGGAACTGGAACTGGTATGTAGCAATTACACACCTTGCATTTGGCCATGAGGACGTAAATTACCATTAATGACAACCGACTGATCAGGTATCTGGCTGGAGGAAGTGGCAAAACAATTGCCAGGAACAGCGGAAATAATTGGCGTCGATATATCATCGAACCTGTTCCCATTGTCACCACCCTCTAATGTGTCGTTCCAACAACAATCAGTACTCGACCTTCCAAAAGAATGGACAAACAAATTTGATTTCATCCATCAACGACTCTTGATCTTAGCACTTCGCAGCGAGCAATGGCCCGTCGCACTCGGTGAGATCTACCGAGTTCTTAAGCCAGGGGGATGGTTCCAGCTCTACGAGATCTTTGGCTGGGAAAATTGTGGACCGGCACAGGCGAGGATGAATGAATTACAGATCCTGATGTATGAATCAAGAGGGATATACGGGTTTTGGGGGAGTGAGGGGACACAGTGGGAGACGTTTGTGAAAGAAGCTGGGTTCACGAATATCCAAGTCACATGGCACGGCTGGCCAATGGGAAAATGGGCTGGAGAGGAAGGCTTCCTTGGTGGAAAGTGCCATCTTGAGTATATAAAAGCTTGTAAGATGCCAATTCTCGGAGCTGGGATCGTTAGTGGTTCGGAGGTATACGACGAATTGGTTGAGGAGGTTGAAAAGGAGCTCGATAGTAGGTATGGGATGCGGAACCGATGCATCATGATATGTGGACAAAAGCCAATGATTGTTGACGAGTAGTTACCGGTTTATTACCACTTATGCACGATGAACAACCTCTGGAGGCCGCCAATGCCATTCCAGCTCAGCTAAGTTCGAGCCTTGTTCTAGCTTTAAGTTCCATTATCTATGTTTTCAGCTGACGACTGACTATGTACACCTGGTAATGCAGTATTTTTTTTCTGAGGTTTGGGCGGCTCTCCAACTTCATGTTTGCTGAGGTATGTGTGTGTAAGTAGAAAGTCGTACCATGCTTGGAGCCATCGGACATCGCCGAGCATTCTCTAATCTTCCACTAATGTAGCATCTGTTCCCCCAAAGACAACTATCCTCATCTTCCTTCGAGACTGCCGCTCATAGTGGGCGCCAGATGCTGATCTTCCTACACATTCGTGCTTCCAACATCATAGAATGTGCTTTTGCTTCTCCCACTGCTTTGATTACGACTCTCTTGTGGACGAATAGTGGCAATAAATTCTTCAAAAACAGGTGTGGTAGTCAGGTATGACTATCACAAATCAATATCTAGGGGGAATACTTACAGTCCGACATGAGTATAATGATGATATAAATCATATTCAAACTGAGAGCGGTATGAATACGGACGATCGAATCAAGTACATCTGCTGGATAACAAACAGATTCTAGCTCCTTTCTCAACGGGGCAATTTCTACTAGAAGATCCTCTTAGGGGTTGTGGCGAACTCACCCGTGAAGAGATGCGGGTGATTAAGTGTGCCAGCCCGTCGTGACCTCTTTTGTCGATACCACAAGGCAACGAGCAGAGCTATGAATGTTGTACTAATAATATCACCGACCACACCGCCAATGATAGCAGGAATCTTCTTGGGCACGTTCAATGCTTAGAGGTTGTAAGTGGGCGAGATATGACTTGCACGTTCGGCAGAATATATTATCAATCAGCACTCATTAGCTGGCATCTTCGAGAGGCATACGCCCTCGAGTGCCAGCAAACCATGGGAAAAACCAGGTGACACTTGAAACCGGAGTCTGAGCACCGTATATCACCAGGAAACTTGAAATAACATACCTTCCACTTTTCTCAGATAACGTGTCAGCAGTGTATAGCGAGATGATAACGCGCTGGTATGGCCTCCTGTACTAATGCGGACAGTGCGTGTCCCTTCTCACTATGATGCTGATCCTCACGTACCTAATTCAAGATCTTCAAAGCAAGTCCTCTATTGCAGATTGTTCACGGGTTCCTGATGAGTGTTCTGGAAGACAACATACCTGCAGGCTAACGAACGAGTTGACCAAGGGAGTGACCAGCATTGCGGTGTTCGACGAACAGTTACGGAGGAGAGTGGCGCCGATGCGTGGTGACGGCAAGACCCTAGGATTTGATGTCACTACAACGTGCGTCTATTCTCAGTTTTTGCCCAAGCCCAGGGCAGTCAACAAGGGTACAAGTCTTTAGGACTTCAGATTTCTCTGGACTCTGTGTGTTTAGACGTTCCAAAGACAAATTGATGAGCACCCAAGATAGACTAAATTGAAGAATTTTTCCAAGAGCCCCCAGAGAACACACAAGACCTCAAGGGACCAAAATCCTCGAGTGATCAAGTCGTTTTCCCAAAGATTAGTTAAGCGACCTTTAGCACGGTGTGTCTCGACCTCGAGAACCACCGTGCCCTCCCGACTACTTATTACAGGGGTCATGGTGCTCCCCTCACTCTTGTTTTCTCGTGCACAACCGAGGCTCTACATCCTGCTCAGCTACAGCTCAGTGTCATGTGTTGCACTAACGACGTGACTATCGGCTTTCCTGGCGTGTTGTAGCAGATATAAGCGCCCGGATGTAGGGTAAATAGGATATCAATGAAATCAGCCGTATTCAAGAAATTGACTTCTTAAGGCATGTAGATGTGTTGTATGAGATCAATAATAATAACAATAATAATAGAGCTAATCAGATCAAGTGTACCGAGGAGGAAGGTCCGTGAGATGACGCATCGACTCCAGTTCTCGCCTTAGCTCCGCAACCTCAACTCGCAGGTCGTCCGCCCCCGATGTAGAGGTATTATTTGTGTTTGTAAGGTCCGAAATGGCGGAGGTACTCGGTTCCGAATGATGAACCGGTAAACCAGAGTTTTCTCTCCTTTTTCCGGTTATAGGTGGAATATAACGTAGAGGCGCCAACGAAGAGGAGTTTGACGTGTGCGTTGATGATTTTTCTTGCATTCGGGGTGGAGCACCTCCCCTGGATACCGCGTTGGGTGTGGAAGCAAGGGTAGGGGCGAATGGGTGCGGACGAGTGTAATGTTGCTCCCTAAACGCCTTGGCTTCTTGTGCCTTTCTGCGTCTGCGGTAGAAGGCAAGGCCGAAAACGATGAGAATGATGCCAGCTACACCTCCAAGTACACCACCAACGATGGAACTAGTTTTGTTCGCTTTGCTAGTACTTGGAATTGACGCAGTGCTCGGGCTGGTTTTGATATCTATATTTGGAAGACTGGCGGCCCCCATCAGAAAAGCGGTTCACGACCTATAAAGCACTTCGAGGACTCACCCAAGTGCCAACAAACCATATGCCGCACCAAAGATGGGGCTGAAAGTGATTTTAGGTATTCCGGTGTTGCAAGTCGGCTAGAAAAACATACCTTGCGTTGTTACCGGATATTGCGCCACCGGTGGAGGTGGAGTATGTCATCGGCAGTGTAAACGGGTTGGAGCCTCCGGAGGCCCGCTGGTGTACTTGGTGGATTAATTGGGTCCGAGCGGCCTTCAAACTATCGGGAACAGTTGCTGCAGTCAAAAGTGTCCAGTCTTCGAGTGGAGATCAGCAAATTAGTATTTCAGAGAGACTTATCAAGCCAGACTGACGAGGGTATGTGATATTCTGCACAGCGCTATCTAGACTAAACCCGGACAATGCACCTATTCATATGGACGTTTCGTGATCAGCTCGATCAAGCAAACCATCAAAGCTAGATACTCACCATTCTGTTGCATATAGAACTGCCCTTGGCGCGATAATATCTGAAGAGGGGAGTTGTGCGCTTCGTCCCCTCGTGACAGAAAACAGAACTTACGTCACTACTAATCAAACCAGTATCTAGCCAAACTGCTGGGAATAGATTATACATGAGCCCCCAGGAGTTCGGGTCATCGAAGAAATATTTGATGTGGGTCTCTGTGACGGCTTGCTGTGTCCAATTTTGAGCCAGCCTCGTGGCATTGTCCTGGAGTAATTGGTTCTAAGTTTACATCCGCGCGTACCGGGGGACAAATAACTCACCATAAACGAAGTGTTTGTCGAACCAACTGCTTCGTTGATTTTCGCCATCGAATAAACTCCAAGTATGCTTTTGAGTGCCAAGTTGGTCACCTTGTTACCAGAGAAGCCGTCTGCAGTGAGGGAATCTGAGGGAGGATTCATAGCATTGGTAATGAGAAAGTCCGCCCAGCGTTGTAGGGTAGAGTACTAGATACGCGTTAGAATCATTGCAAAATGCTGAACTATCCATCTACTCACGTAACGAGTAATTAGGGATCCATCTCCCGATTTGACCGCATGGGCATAGGCCATGATCAGCATACTCCCACTATCTAGCACCGATTCAACACCATATACGAAGGTCATGAATCGTTGGGATACCTACTCTCGACAGCAAGGGTATGCGTATTGCTGGTGTTGGTTAAAACGGTAGGATACGTGCTCCCTTTGGATGATGTTAGTCACTTGGGAGACATAAAAGAATACTTCTAGCCCACCTAGGTCCGGAGCTGCGTAGGGGGAAGACGTCTGAAACTCAAAAAGCGGTTCAAGTAGATCCCGAACGAATGTAGAATTGAAGTAAAGGAGTGAAGGTAGGGCGCCGTAGAGGACATCAACAGGGTTCGTGCGTCTGGTTTTTGATATACAGATGGGTAAATAACAGTTACATGTAAACAGGTGAACACTTACTTCGAGACTCCCATATCTTTCATGAATATTCTGACAACTGATGAGTCCAAACCTCCATCCCCAGTTTTCGCTAGAGTGATATCCATGGAAGCAAAGATCTGTCTTGTCACAATGGACAAGATGTCGGCGTATTCAGCCGATGTCTGGCTTGCTGCAGAGGTAACATTGTTATCTAGAGTCAGGCTTCTATCGCGAGCATCTTTGAAGTCGCTGAGGAATGCGGAGATCTTGAAAAGTAGTCGTTAACTCGAGTTTTCGTAGTGGCGACGACATATTGACGCACCATAGAGCTGATATCAGAATATACGGACCAGTAGAATCCCGTTTGATCTCGAGGGAGGCCTGGATATCTGAGCAAAGGATTGCGGACGAGTCCAATCGCCCAAACAATTGGTTCTGGCTGCGAACCGGGAGATAATGTACCAAGGTCAACCGCATATGAGAATACCGGCCAGTTAGCGCTATTTATTTCCGAGTTAAAGAATATTCGTCGCGTGAGGTACCAACTCACGCATTAATCGCCCGGAAGTTTGGGTCCTTGCTGTTATCCATCCCCCCATTCTGTACGAACATGTCACGAGACACAGTAGCACTTCCCGTCCGCCAAGTAAAGCCCGAACGCTGTTCATAAAGCATTAATACAAAAGCGACCGAAAGAAGAAGAGAGCCATAACTGTACCTTTGGTGTTGCGTAATACACATTCATATCCTCAGCAAAGTCGTTATTGTCCTCGAGCGGCTCTGGCGTCTGTCGAGTAACGTGATGATAAATCATAGTGTCCGCTTCAACCGTGTCCCATTTTACGGGGGTTGTGATATCCCTTGCAGCCCATTCTTGATGCAAAGTTAGGTTGGTCCGTACCGAAGAGTATGAATTACGAACCGGCGGTGATATCAGAGTATACTTGAACGGAATGTGGTGAGGAGTCATTGGTAGAGAAACCATCGATGTACATATAGGAAAACGGCATCGATTGGCGGACATAGTCATTGGGCTATCAACCGATTAGCAAATCAGGACAGTCAGCGAGCAGACTTAATCATACCTCAATAGGACTGAAGAAAGTCACATTGAATTGGATAGGACCAGCTTCGATCCTGACGACAGTTTTCGTTGGCGTAATAGAGCTCATAACTGTCTTCGTTGCATTGTATCCCATCCCCAACCATTGGTAGGCCTGAGTATCGACTCGAACGAACCCAACCCATCCCAGAATCTATCGGAATCAGTGTTTGAACACCAGAGAACCGTGCAAAGGGGCTGACTTTGTCGCTTTTGAAGAACTGAGGCCACAGATTTGCTGGAGCGACAGGGTTGTTCTGGTACCAAGCATTCAGATATGGTGTCTTCACAGCGAGTGGGATGAACGGTATCTGCAGTGCCGTTTGGGCTCGAGCTAGCAGTCCGGAGAACACGGCGACGTAGAGGACGAAGGAAAAGACCATCGCTAGACGACATATCCAGGGTGATCCCGCGACATGTTATCCATGAGTTTTGGTTTGAGTTTGGCTCGTGACATCGTGTGTGGCCCGGAGGTTCAAGCAGGCCCCACGCAAAGTTTCATCAACATCAGAACATTGTCCCTGAGGGTTGCTGCGACGAGTGTTGATGAAGTTGACGAATACAGTAAGCTTGGCTTCGCACAGCCCCAGCCCGTCCACATGGACGAATATATTGATAATTAAGCGTGCAACCGGCAATCTAAGTTTTGTAACTCCCTTCTTATCAGCTCGTATCAGTCGTTCGGGTTCATGGCCTGCCCTGGCGCTGGAAGTAGGTACTGGCCACTGTGGCGAAGGTGACGAGTTCGAGGGGCCTAGGTGCCACGAATAATATGCGAGAAACTACACATGACATTCGAGAGCGGAATACAAGTACGAGAGCACCAATGCGATGACGATGGTGGTGCAGACGGAAAGGTTTATCGTACTAAAAATAAAGCTAGAAATGATGGATTCGGCGCTTCCCTCGCCAAGCCACCAATCCATTCCCACACCACCAAGCAACCAACTTCCCTTACGACGGGCAATCTTAGTGAGTAGCATCATGAGGACCGAGAGTCCGCACCACCCTCGATCATGGTGTCCAAAACCTACGAAGACAGGACACAGCATCCTGAATCGGCGTAAGCCAGGGGGCGTATTTGTTGGAGCCGAAGGCATAGAAGCTCTATAAACCGGTATTAATCAAGTCCCGGCGGCCTGAATTACTAAGAACACCCTACCGCTCCATTAATTACAATCCACATACAATATAGCCTCAAAAACAGACCTCGTTGGAGTTGATGAGTTGATGAAGCTATTCTTTGCAGGGAGTGGTGAATGTTCAGCGAGCTGTGGAGGCTAAGATACAAAGAGACGCGTATCTATAGCACGAGGGTTAACTCGGATGGGCATTGGGCAAAGCACCACGGGTTGCTCTTGCCAGGAATTGATCCTCCCTCAAAATCATGTCGCTCGCTCGCACTCCTCCCGATTACTGGGGGTAGGCTCATCATACCAGGATATCATTTTTAACAGTTTGATTGGAGTCGAATATCGACACTATGGAAAACCGATGCTTCTGACTCCACACTAAGTTTTCTTCGCGAAACATTAGGAGAGCGCATAACTTCCTGCAAAGTCACATCTGGGTGCTGTATGTGTCATGATCCAAATAAACTTTTCATGGAAAACTTAAAAACGTTCACAGAGATTGCGGTAGCAAAGACCCCTTCTAGAAATGGCTTTCTTCCTCATCCATGCCATCCTCCTCTATGCAATCCTGGCCGATTCCCAATCAACGCAGCGTATTCCCTTCATCCCACTCGCAGCAAAGAATCCGTATCTGAACGCGTGGTTTCACAATAACAATAGTGCCCCCGCGATGGATTGGCCCGTGTTTTTTACCGGCGCGAAGGTCAGCACCTTCAGGAATTTTACTCATTGTATTAAACTGGCACTGTTTCGTAGGTGTTGGGATGGGCTGGATTCGTTCGAGTTGATGGTCAAGCCTATCAGTGGCTGGGAAAGGGATACAACCCAAGCAAAACAGTGATGAACACAATCACCCCAACGAAGACTATATTTCGCATTGAAGCCGGCCCTATACAGTTTAATGCCACATTTTTTACCCCAATCGAAGTACGTCAAGAATAGTTAAAATAAATCCCCATTCTTTCTTTCTGACAAATGAGTAGCCGAATGACTACGTTCGCCAATCGATCCCATTTTCCTACCTATACGTTGACGGTTTCTCTTTCAACGATACTGCATCGCGTAGTGTGCAGTTTTATTCTGATACTTCCGCTGGTATGTCGTTTCAACCTTCATAGGAATTATCTCAACCAGATATGCAGAGTGGGTATCATGGGATATTGCGGAGGGGATCGAATGGTATACAGTTGAAGATGAAACAACCACTTACCACTATACTACCCGCCAAACTCGGATACCAATGGAAGACGATCACGACTTTGCTGATGACTCCACGCTCTACTATGCGACAAAAAAGGTACAAGCTCTGGTTTCAAGACTTTGAACCTTTGAATCTGATGTCATGACAGCGTTCAGGGTCCGCATGGCAAACAGGGAACTCAGGAGCGTTGCGCTCATTATTTATCGAGAGTGGAACCTTAGACAATGCCAGAGACACAGACTTCCGACAGATTAATGCGTAAGATTTGAAGCTAGAATGTTCACTTGAGCGATTATTTTCTAACATTGGGTCCCTACTGATAGGGAAGGCTTTCCAGGGTTTTCTCATTCCGTTGACCTTGGCACGATATCATCCACTGCACAACCAGACCCTGTTGTTTGGGCGATTGGCCTTGTTCGCAACCCTCTAATCAGGTATACGAGCCTATCCAGAGATCAAACCGGTTATTACTGGTCCGTTCATCCAAATATTAGCTCCGTGGTGCGTGACTATTATTTGCCGTACATTGGTCCCGACTTAAACCCATCTGATTTAGATCACTGCATTTCTGAATGACTTTGAGGATGTTCGTAGCAGAAGTGTAGCTCTCGATGCCATGATAATGTCCGCTGCAACTGAGGTATCATCTGAGTATGCAGATGTTTTGTCGTTGTTGACAAGACAAATTTTCGCTTCACTTGATATCACGTTGGAGAAAACGGAGGGAGGAAATATAGATCCCTCGGCTACCAAAATATTCATGAAGGATATGGGAGTTTCAAAGTGAGTCCGTGCCCGTTTCTGGATGCAACGACTTGACCAGATCCAGGCGCACGAATCCTGTTGATGTCATGTACGGTGCTTTCCCGGCATTTGTTTACTTCAATACAACGATTGCTCGAGACCTTCTTTTGCCGTATTTCGAGCTACAAGAAAATTCACCCTACGCTGCTCCTGATATAGGCAAGGATTCCGGTGCCTGCTCGTGCTCTATCACTGACATCACACAAGGAACTAAATACCCCACCATTAGCGATCCAACTGACCCAGACACACTTGCTATTGACAGTACGTGATCCGCAAATGTAACCTTATACGACAGATTTATTCATTGAAGGATAGACACCGGAAGCATGTTAATCATGGCGTATGCACACGCAGTCAAGTCAGGAGATGGATCGCTCGTATCCCGTTATGTGTGTATCTTCAATGGATCACTGAACCTGCACAACTCAATGTCACCGCTAGTATTCAACCTTGCAGAGATGGGCAGACTTCCTGGTTTCCACAACACTCAATCCTCTCCCCGGTTCTCGGACCATAGATGATTTTCGGGGCCCCGGGAAGGCTAATCTGGTGATCAAAGGAATTTTGGCCATTTTCTCGATGGCAAAGATGAATGAGGCCACGGGGTCGTCGAATACCACATATATGGTGAGTACGTCATGACTGCGATTGATAATGGCTATACTCAGCTCTCACTGGAGGACCATGCCATCGCACTATACCAGAACTGGACGCAGCAGGCTGTGACAGAAACTCACATCAAGTACATCTATGATGTACCGGAGTCGTGGGGCCTGATGTACAATCTGTTCCCCGATATATGGCTGAATATGAACATGATTAGCAACGACGTAAGTAGACAGCTTTTTGAGGAAAGATCCAAGCAACCCTGGATTTGAGCTACTTTGATAGACCTTGACCCATCAAGCGGATTTCTACAAAAACCAGACTGGTAAGTATCTAGTCCACCATACATGTAATCACCGAAATCATCCGCACACATTTTTTACGCAGGAGAACAAAGTGCTCTGGGTGTACAGAATTTCCATAATGATACTGTATTCCCTCGTAAGCTGAACTAATAGGGTTTTGATGTTCTCGATACCTGATTTCTAGTTGTAGACTGGACTCTCTTAACCGCAGCAACCATCCCTGATAACATGTCTGACATTCGAGATCAATTCATCAGCTCGATTCACCAACGCGTATTCAACGGATCTGAATATTTCTCCCTGCCAATTAAATATAAGTCCTCGACTGGCGAAGGTATCGGAGGTGGCGCTAGTGGGAGGTGCGTGCCGTTTAGTATCCTGACACATACAAAATACTAATGTGAACTCTAGTGCTATGTTTGGAACTGCATACGGTTTATTGGCTCGAAGGTATGTGCCTCCCCTCGATATGCCCGTCTTTATGACAAAGAATTTCAGTCAACCAAACGTGGACTTCGTTGTTCACCCATATTCACCCCCTAGACCCGCTAGAAATATTGGTACCACTGCAGGGGGAGTGATAGGTGGTGTAGTTGGGGTCGCCTTGATAGCCCTCGGCCTTTATTTCTGTAACCGACGCCGAAGAGCCACACAAGAAAAGGGGTGGCGGAGATACATCCAGCCACATCCTTTCGCTCGTGTTCACAGTTCTCCCGCTGAGGCTGAGCTAGTCCGATTGTCACGTCCAGATTCACCGGTTCTAGCTAAGCGAAGACTGGCTTCAGGCCATGGAAACAATTTCCCAATACGTGGGGTCTCCCCAGCATCCTACTCTATGAGTGAAAACAGCAGCTCTGACGCCAGGCCTGAGGAAATTCGAGCTGAAATCTCGCAGCTGAGGAGAGAGCTAGAATCTGTGCGCGACAGAGCTGATTTACCTCCCGCATACACTTGATGTAGTTTTCTACTCTTGTTGCTGTGTTACCACCGACTTTACCAGTGTATATTAAATTTAATCGGTTTATATGTTTGGCTCCTAGGCCAATCCGCGTATCTAATATAAAATGCCCTAGTACGGAGACGGCATGATTGAACCCAGAATATATATTTTCCCATAGAGTACTTGATATCCAGTGGGATAATCCGCTCTTCTAGTCCTCAGGGGTCAATTCTTGACGGTCCTAATCGCGACTCGCCTCAAGCTTAGTAAGAGAAAACCCGGATCTCGTAGGCCCGGGCGGCCGAGGGATGCTATGACATTGTCTACGCAACCAACAGAGGTAAGTAAGAAAGCTGATGTCATATAGTCGAGCGTTCTCAATCGTCACCACGATCATAGCCAGGGGCATAACCGGATCCCTCTCCAGAATCGTCACCGCGACAAGACACAAAACGTCATGATCAGTAATTCTCAATTTATTGATTTTTTCCCTTGACTCTGGTGAGCTTCACAGTGCCGTCGAGCTCAAGCGTTAATCTCACGCATGATTAGGAATGGGTCTCGAACGACTCCTCAAGCACTCAATGCCGAGCGCATGGAATGCACCAAGCAGTAATCAAGATACTAGATGAGACCGGCCTTAAACTCCGTTGTGTGAGTGTTATTGATACTTTCGAAAGTAGTAATACTACCTGCGGGCTCCTCACCACCTGTGGGTACCCTAAGGGATCATTGCTCGACAGGGGTAAGATTATACAGGGAGCAATGGGTAATAGTACAACTATCAAGTTCGCGAGCTGCGGGATGAAACCGATATCCCTCTTAATACTCGGTTAAATACAAAAATAATACAATACTACTTGAATACATACTCAACAAGGAATACGAGTTATTAGAGTCTACTGTACACATTTACCATATGCTACTTTGCTTTACCACCTATATAACTTCGCAGCTCGTCAACATCGCGTACGATCGAGCCGAAAGTTGATTCCTCCGCAAGTGGTTGTATGATGGCAGACGGTAGTAAATCACCAATGTATTCTGCGACCTTGATCTTGGATCGCATTGTCTGAGGCAAAATGGAACCGGAATGAATGAGCAACCGTTTTACGACGTTCGTTCTCGGATGGGCGGGAGGAGCCGCTGGTAGAGGAATAGCGGTGGTAAAATCGATTGGTAGGCATATTTCCTCCATACAACTGAACGGCTGGTGGGAAATGGTTTTGATCACGGATAAGGATAAGGGTGTCGATTTCGGACCCTCGATAATCAAGCTTTTCATTGTTGAGGCGAGAGCCAAAAGCTCAGTCACGTCATCTTCGGTCATCTGAGATGCAACGCCAAGAATACGGAGTCGCTTGATTGAGAGCTCCTCCAGAAACAGTTTCAGGTCCTCGAGGCGTAGCTCTCGATTTCCCTCTACCACAGTGACCACGACGTTTTGCAGTTTCTTGAAAGATGACATCGCGCTGAAGGTGTCCCGCCAATTTTCGAATGCTTTCAGATGAAGAGTCAGCGAGACGAGAGCAGGACAGTCTAGTTGGCGGAAAAGTTTGTGGTACTGGAGATCTTTTCCATGGATCTCGAGTGATGAAAGTTTCGTGAAATGCAAGGGGCTACAGGAGAACACCCAATTAGGTGGGTCATTTAGTGCGGCGTCTTCAATAGTGAGGGTGGAGAGAGTGGGACAACCAGAAAGAACGAGGAACAAGTCACGATAGCGCGTTCGGTGCGAGGGAGGTCTGGTAGCTTTAAAGGAAAGAACGGGAGCCGAAGTCGAGAGTAAGAGAGGTAACATGCCCGGATCAAGTTCCTCCCAGTTTGAAATTTCAACGTAGTTGATAGGCGCCTTTTGTGCTCGCAATGTATTGTGTAAAAGTATGAGGGCGCCTCGGTCTTCACGGCGCAGTCGGTAGTGCACGACCCGTTCGATCGTCTGAGTAGCAAGGAGGGCGATATACGCCTTGCGGGTCGAATCGTTGCTGTGGGGATGAAACGGGGCCCAATCGAGTAAAAGAAGTTCGAGGTTGGGGAAGAGGTGCAGCAGATCCAGGGACATTGTTACAAAGCACCAGCTGTTCACAAAGTCATCGGAGTTCCACTGGTGCGGAGCGAAATTACGGGTATAAGATAGAAGTTCGAGAACATGGTCCCGCGTCTCCGGGAGAAGCGGTTCATTTAATCCCTGGGGTTGAGACAGATTCGTGAGGTTGTGGCATTGGTATGATCACAGTGAGCTTACCCATGGTGACAATGACTTATTAATCTTTGCATCCTCTACCAGCTCGATATACCTCCTGACATGTCGTATGGTTCGGGCCGTCCTCCAAATCTCCGGTCGGGCGATCTCGTGAAGCTGGCGAGATACGAGCGCTAATGCTCGTAGCTGAGTTCTCTTGGTGTGAGCAAGTGGATCGAATGGCTCTAATCGATAGTATCTGACAATTTCCAACAGGATATCCCGGCTTAGAGCAGTGTTCGTACTCGGAAGATACGGGGAAGCCATTGCTACATTAGTGGGTGATAGAAGCGGTCCTGCCGAGATCGCTGATCTAGGTAGTTGTTTACTGTTGTGATGCGATGTTTACTTCCCCAACACTTCTCTGGATGCCCTGGAGGAAAAGTCTTGAAATTCTACGTCGCACTGCTCATTGAACATCGTTGCGGTCCAAATTTGCTGGCCAAAGCGCAGTTTGAAGCTAGAAGAATTTATTTCTGCTATAGTCCCTTTGCTGATTCTCGATGGCGCCCAACTATGAAGACCCGACCCCCAGCGATTAATCGCCTCTGGAAATCGACTTTCATTTTTCGATGGTGAAGCGCCAACTGCTCTACTATGTTAATAGAGGATGGAATATGTGTGTTAATTTTCTATTATATTCTAGTGAGGCACCTCCGTCAAGCTCTCGTCAACCCTCCATGAATCACACACAGGCCTCCAAAGCACCCTCTCCAGCCTTTACAAATTAGCGTCACCTTGTATAATGTTCCCCTTCCTGTTCTTTGCGGCTTGTTCTTTCAGTTTCTACTATTTTTGCTGGTTCTTTGGCTTTATCGTTTCTCGAACGAGTGCTTCAGCTTTGCAAATCTCAGCATTCTGTTTTTGAGCAGTTTTTTGGATGGAGGGAGTGATAGACCTTCAGGGGCATTGGAGTGGAATCGGAGCTGAATGATGAAGGTGTGTGTCGTGGAGACATATTTTGAGAGACGCTTGATTGGGTTACAGTGATGTGATGATCACATGTAATCAATTGTTCGGTATTGGATTTCAAGCCAAACCTGGTGGTCGCTGATATGATTTTGTCGAGGGCTAGTTTCTACGAGCTGGAAAAGGCTTTCTAGCGGGAGTACAGCCTTGCCTTCATCGCCCATTACACAAGTCCAAACTCCCTACGAGCTGTGTAAAGGCACTGCTCATTGGTCATCAGTCATTAAATCAACTAACCACCACACGTGTTGATATCACGTCTTTCCAATATCAACCTCGTGGACGCATAAGCTAACGTACATAACTCGCTCCTCCTTGTTGTCTTCCTCCTCTCACGCTTTCCTGCAACCACCAATTTACGTTCTCCATACACGATGCCCGCCGAGCGGTCTCGCAGGCTTATTGCTAGGCCCTCTCCCTACACCGATCAGACTACAGGTTCCAACCAGTCCGAAGATCCTGTTCCTCGTGTTCCACCCGCTCAGCTTTGGACTCCTCGGCCTCAGCAACAGCTTTTGACTCCTCGGCCTCAGCAACAGCTTTTGACTCCTCGGCCTCAGCAACAGCTTTTGACTCCTCTGCCTCAGCAACAGCTTATTTCTTCACTGCCTGCACCTACACCTCTTCCACATCCTACTCCGCTTCTCCAGCCTACTATCCCCACATCTGCTTCCCCAATGCGTCTTTCTGAAAGCCTTAACCCTCTGCCTCCTGATCCAGAGGCCCTGAATTCCCCACCTCCTACCCCGTCCTCAGCCATCGTACCAGCCATCCCTTCATCGACGCAACAGCACTTCCATGCGCATGAAATATTCCACAAGGCACAAAATGTTACTATCAGCAATTCTCAATTTATTGATGTTTCCCCTGCGGACTCTGGTGAGCTCCACAGTGCCTTCGAGCTCGAGTATTAATCTCACGCATGAATAGGAATAGGCCTCAAACGGCTCCTCAAACATTCAATGCCAGACGCTTTCTACAACTCCAGCGCTCGCTATCCCCCACCAAAATGCCACCTTGGTACTCGAAACGACTACATTGCCCTCATCACCAGCTGGGCGCAGGGTCAGTCAGATCGCCAGGAACCCATTCTCTGGATGCGTGGTCCCTTTGGTATCGGTAAATCAGCTGTCGCTCAAAGTTGTGCCGAGGCTTTGGCACCCTTGGACAAACTCGCTGCCACCCTCTTCTTTTCCCGCTCCAATGGAGATCGCGACGACCCTCGACGCGTATTTACCTCCATCGCGTATCAGATTGCTGTCAAATGGCCTCCGTTCCGAGAAATTGTCAACAGGCGCATGATGGATGACCCTGCTCTCGCGACGATGTCACTGTCGACGCAGTTCGAGCACTTGCTTGTTCACCCCCTTCGTAGTGTTAACATTCCTCAGAGCGGCTTGGATGGCCGCGTCGTGATTATCGATGGGCTGGACGAGTGCCGTGGAACGGCAGAGCAGTGCGAGATTATTAGGGTCATCGCAGCTTCCGTTCACAAGCGTACGACGCCCTTCCGCTGGTTCATTACCAGCCGACCCGAAGACCCCATCATCCGGACCATGAACTCTATCTTTGTATTTCCCGTTTTATCTCGCATTGAACTTCCTGTGTCCCGTGCAATTGATCACGAGATCCTCCTCTTCCTGACTCACGAGTTCAAGAAGATCCGCGAGGACTATGGTCTTGCCGAGACGTGGCCATCTGAGGATGCCCTTGCCCTCCTTGTTGAACGCGGTGCTGGGCTTTGGATCTATGTGGCGACCATGATTCGTTTCATCAAGGACGAAAATTCTTTTGGGCCCAAAGACCAGCTGCGCATCGTGCTCGAATTTGCAAAGGAGGTCTCTCCTAAGGTTGGGCCGGACAACCCTTTGGCGGAGATGGACTTTTTCTATACCCTTATCTTGCAACGAGTCCCATCAAAGGTCAGGACAACAGTTCGGAGAATCCTCCTGCTTGATTCTGCATCAACGTTTGGTATATACGGCATTGCCGGCGCCCTCTCCCTTTCCATCGAGCAGCTTCGTCGTGCCTGTGCTTCCATCCGGTCGGTCATGAAGGTAGAGCACTCCATAAGCTACTATCACACATCGTTCCTTGATTTCATGAGAGACCCCCAGCGGTCTAAGAAGCTATGTATCATGGGTGACTTCTTGATTGGGTGGAGGCAGGAGCTTCTTCGGTGGCTACATGAAGTCTGTTCTCGCAGCACAGGTACTCCGTTCCCCTAGCCAATCTAGTATTTTTTGCTCTGATTAGGTGCCATGTCACTCGCAGATTCCTCGCATATTGTTTTCCCCTCAAGCACCATTATCCCGGAAGGCTTATCTTATGGTGAGCACTATCGCGGGGTTTTGTGGGTCTTTTGGGGACTTTGTAGTGCACCCGAGCATCCGCTTGATCTTGGAACTGCTACATCTCTTGCAAAAATACCCTTTAGGCAAATGCTCACGTTGGTTGGTAACGGCTACTGGGATGGGATCGCTGCACGTCGGGTAAGAAACAATGTAAGTTTCCAAGACCACTTATTCCCTAGGATTCACGCTCATTATGTGACTGGTGTTTGCAGCTCCCAGTTGAACTTCGTGACAAGGTTGTTCGAAAGGGCAGGTGCCTGTTCCCCGGGTGTGAAAATGCCCGGGATGTCTGGATTTTGGGACATGGAGAGAATGAATTGGTCACTCAGCCGGCAAATGCTGGGTTTTATTTGCAAATCCCTTACGTAAGTAGTCGCTTGCCTCGTTATCTTCTTTTGATGTTCTGATTACCTTTTCTCAGCTGCCTAATGACGAGTGTTTTTGTGGGGCTCACCTGGATAGAGTCTGGCTGTAGAGAGATCGCGATGAGGGGCAGAAGTCAAATGACTGGTAATGGTGACGGGTTTATCGGGCACTTTTCTTAGCTCATCGATTAACTACATTTAATCATAATCATTTTGTGGATCCAATATATGTACGACTTCAGCATGACATGAGCGACAGAGTGAAGCCAGCTAGTCTCATAGGGAGTAGCCAGAGCTTATTTCTATCAGACCTGTCCGATATTCAAGTGTTTTCATGTATTATGAATTATGGCTGCACAGAGGCTTAAGCCACTCTACAGTCAATGTATTCAAAGTATCTAGTAACGAATGAGTACCTTCCTGTGGGACTCGACGGTTGGAATGTGAGGCATAAGCGGTCTAGCGGTGGAGGATAAGATAGTTTCCTACTCTACTCCCGACCGACTTTGTCTAGTGAAAAGAAACTTGACATCTCTCTCCGACATTCAGCCCCTTGTCCGGTGTCCAAACATTCAATCACACTCAACGGGAACTCTCAGGATTAATCTTCTCAATATAATCACAATTATTGAAATCACATATTTTATGCGCGCAACCAAGTGGTCATACGCTAGTATCCATGACGCAAAGTCCGGGTCATGATGGTAAGTGGTCAAGCTGTTGGAACATTTCGACGGTCGGGGATCCCGATGCTAAAAGCCTCAAGACAAAGGGATTAGGCTTCTAGAGCCTCTGAATACCGGCATAGTTTGGAACGCAAAGTCTCTGTATTCTTCGGGGTTGGTATTAGATGTTCAGTTCCATAGCGAGTGCCCAGCTCAACGAGACGAGCCTTTCTTCCAGGATGGACACCATTTTGATATCATACCCACTTTCAATTTGGTTACTGCCATACGGATCAATTGGTGAACCTGATAGACCGAGTTGTTGAGAAAGGATATCAGCATTGTTACCAACATTTGTCTCTAAACAAATATTCTGATTATTTCTTTCATTTTTCCTTTATCTCTACATTCCACCTATCCTTCTCCTCTGCTCCTCTGCTCTGTTTCATATACTCTCCGGCTCGTAGTACTGCTCAATTATTCCGATAGATATGACTCATACTACTCGCACTGCTCTTTCTTCCATCTATATAAACTCTGTAGTAAATCTTGTATTCCTCAGGTTAGAATCGTTAACTTCTCATTCTTCTCTCGCTCTCAGCTTGAATCACTCGAGACGGCCTCAGATTGATTATCTATTGAGTGGAAGTCTGTATAGACGACTCAATACTAATTAATATTAGAGGATCACCTAACGGTGATAACAAGCATTGCCACGGCCTGAGGTCAGTCTGATGGCCGAGCTCCCACGCTCGCGGCGCCATGTCGGAGGTTCCTCTTAAACCGTACTCCACCATCCAGATATCCATTCCTCGCGATATTCACAGCAATTACCAGAGACTTCACCACTGCGGTCAAACAAGCTCGAGAATACTTGGCCAAGACCTACGGTGCCACGTATAGGATGCATTAGTCATTGATCTCAATGGTATTTCAGGGGCGTACAAAATACCAGGCGCGAGAAGTGCCATGGCCAGCGAGGAGGATGCTGGTTCTGGCCAGCTGCGAAGTCTGCTACACCATCTACAAGGACTATTGAAATCGCAGACAAGCGATACTCGGCGCAATGCCATGAATTAGACTTTCAGTTTTCGACAGCAAAGCGCCAACGTTGGATGCCTTTCTGTACCTCCACTCGAGCATCAACTGCTCTACTATGCCGATAGAGCACGGAACGTGTGCGTTAACTTTTTATTACCTTCTGGTGATGCACCTCCGCCGAACTCTTGCTAACTCTCCATGAATCACACGCAGGCCTCCAAAACACCTTCTCCCGCCTCTCCCTCAGCTCTCCCCAATTCCGTCTCGTTGCAAATGCGCTCATCCCCTCGATACCTTGAATCAATCACTCTCTACTCCGCGAATCCCTCGCTCAGTTTCTTCTCTCAGGGACTCAGCTGCCGGTAGAGGAAAGCCAAAGAGACGGGCCGAGGGTCGCTCAGGAGTGGAGACCGTAAATAGCTGTGTTGATGCCGAACAGGTGTCCTTTACGCGAACGATACCGAAATGCGAGAGCAGAACTGGTCCTTCGAACCTGATGGAGCGTGAGGTCAGGAGGGAATATAGACAAATCCACCCTCGCCCCTCTTCCTCCCCCGTCATCAACGACCTCTTCCACGCCGTCCTCCTCCACTTCCTCCTCCTCTTTATCCCACCTCCCACCGCGGAGGTCCTTGTGAAAGACCTCGAAGCCCTCAAGTCCGGAAACGCTGCGTAGCTGTTCGATCTATCAGGCGAAGGTCCCTCCGAATAAGCTTCTTACCATCAATTCGGAGCAGAGGTCATTTGATTATTTTTCCAATTTAAAACCGAGAACAAAACTCCTTCAAAGAGGCTGAAGGAACTGTCAGCCTTCGTTCCTCGAACCACTCCTGCTCAGACAACCCCCTATCATCCAAACTCACCAACATCATCCCAGCCATCCCCACACCCGATAACAGCGACTCTGTCCCCCTCCTATCCCCACTCGCTCAGGCCAAATGCGTCTCCGCAGACCCCAAATATTCTACTCCGAAACCACCACTGCGGTTTTCGCCATCAAGTTGAGTCCCTATCTCAGTGGACGGGTGGAATCAACGAGGGTATCAGGGTGAGCAGCGCCTGCATGTTGGAGTGTGATACCTAGGTCGCTGCTAAGATAGAGATACAAGGTTTCTGGACCTTTCGGCGCCTCGTGTTCAGATCAGCATATGCTAGCTGTAACGCATAATACCGTGGAGTGAAGCCTACAAAGAGTGTTGAGTAGGAGGTAGTAGATGTGAGGAGGGAGACGACGCGGGTAATTCAGAAGTCGACCAGGAGGTGGCCATATCAGTAGGAGGAAATTTCGTTTTTCGGTGCGTGGAGCTCCTTTGTCGATGACGACATTTACTAGTCGTTTGTATACTTGCTTAAATGGGAGGCTGATCTTCAAAGTATTCTAGGTTTCGCAACCCGGGAATAACATTCCAAGAGCCGACAGATCAACGTACCTCAAAGTCAAATATTCAGCTGTTCACTGTGAATGTCCCCCGATCTCCTGCTGCATCTCCATCAACCTCAGCAGCTCATCGAGCATCGTCTCTCCTGTATGCCGATCGTCTATGGCTTATCCGAGATATTCCGACAGTGGCATCCGACAGTACTCGAATTCTTCGACAACACGACACGTGGTCGAGCGCTAGCTTGATGAGAATACAACCACGCAACGCATATGAAAATATACACCACCGTTCTAATATGATAAATGGCCGTGGAAATCCGCCGTCGAGCTCGTAGGTGCGTACTGCAGAAATTACATATATATTATTCACCTGATTAGCGCCAGCACCTCCAAAATCGTCAGCTGCGGCATCTTTCGTCTCGTCCTCGCCTCATCCGTAGCAAATCCATTGGGTCTTATGGAATCTTGCTGTCACATTCAAATTCCGGGCCGGCGTAAAGTACCATCCGCGGAGGAACTGGAGGTGGTCTTGCTGGGCGATCATCGTCGTTTGCGGCATGGGTCACGCGTGTTAACGTGATGTACACTCTGAGTAGGGCCCTTGTCGGCGGTGCTGGGCCGCTTGTACCAGTCTCGTGGTTTTGGCGGGCGGGCGTCGTCTGTTGTGGCGGGATCGTAATATTTGACTTGCATGGAATGGGTCAGGTAGCTGGAGACTTTTCCCTCACTCCCATAACCCAATGTATGTGTTTCGACGCTCATCATTACTATATGTGCCAGGGGCATGTGTTTTGTGTCAGCGATTACTGATTGGCATGTCGACAGCGGACCTCATGGACTCGTGGAAAACTTGGAAGCCAAGACAGCTCATTTACACCTCGTTGTCTTCCTCTCACCCTTTCTTGCAACTATCAACCTGCATTCTCCTCCACATACACGATGCCCGCCAGTCGCTCTCACAGGAATATTGCTAGATACTCTCCCTATCCGGATCGAGCCGCACGTTCCACCCAGTTCAAAAGACCTGTTGTTCGACCTCCACCCGTTCGACGTTCTACTCGCCTGCGTCAGCAGCCACTTGTTTCCCAGCCTGTTATTCCCACACCTGCAATTCCCCAGCCTGCTCCCCCTGCACCTCCTTCCACAACCTCTACTACGCTGCCTTATCCAGAGCCTTCGGATCCCATAGCTGCTAATTCGTCTCTAGTCACCCTGCCACCTACCTCTTCCTCTGTGACGCTGCCTCTTCATTTGCGAGGGCACAGAATATTTGATAACGCACATGATTTTGCCATGTATAACCCCCAATTCAATGAATCTTCGCCTGCATGCTTTGGTGAGCTTCAAATTGTCTTTGAGCTGAACCACTGGTCTCACGTGGTTGGCAGGTATCAAACAACTCCTCAAGCACTCAATGCCGGACGCATTCTACAACTCTAGCGCTCGCTATCCCCCGCCGAAATGCCACCTTGGCACTCGAAACGAGTACATTACCCTCATCACCGACTGGGCGCAGGGTCAGTCAGATCGCCAGGAGCCTATTCTCTGGATGCGTGGTCCCTTTGGTATCGGTAAATCAGCTGTTGCCCAAAGCTGTGCCGAGGCTTTGGCACCCTTGGACAAACTCGCTGCCACCCTCTTCTTTTCCCGCTCCAATCCAGACCGCGACGACCCTCGACGCGTATTTACCTCTATTGCGTATCAGATCGCTGCTAAATGCCCCTCATTTCGTGAAATCGTCAACAAGCGCATGATGGATGACCCTGCTCTCGCGACGATGTCACTGTCAACACAGTTCGAGCTCTTGCTTGTCTACCCACTTCGTAGTATTGACGTTCCTCGGAGTGGCCTGAATGGACACGTGGTGATTATCGATGGGCTGGACGAATGCCATGGAACGGCAGAGCAATGTGAGATTATCAGGGTTATCGCCACTTCCGCCTATAATCATACGACCCCCTTCCGCTGGTTCATCACCAGCCGACCCGAAGACCCCATCATCCGGACCATGAACTCTATCTCTGTATTTCCCGTATTATCTCGCATTGAACTTCCCGTGTCCCGTGCAATTGATCACGAGATCCTCCTCTTCCTGACTCACGAGCTCAAGAAGATCCGCGAGGACTATGGTCTTGCCGAGACGTGGCCATCCGAGGGGGCCCTTGCCCTCCTTGTTAAACGTGGTGCTGGGCTTTGGATCTATGTGACGACCATGATTCGTTTCATCAAGGACGAAAACTCTCTTGGCCCCAACGACCAGCTGCGCATCGTACTCGAGTTTGCGAAGCAGGTCTCTGCTAAGGTTGGGGCGGACAACCCGTTGGCAGAGATGGATTTCTTCTATACTCTCATTATGCGACGAATCCCATCCAAGGTCAGGGCAACGGTCCAGAAAATCCTCCTGCTTGCTTCCATATCGCTGTTGGATATATACTCTATTGCTACAGCACTCTCCCTTTCCATCGAGCAGTTCCGACATGCCTGTGCTTCCATCCAGTCGGTCATGCAGGTGGAAAAATCCATAGAATTTTACCACGCGTCGTTCCTTGATTTCATGAGAGACTCCCAACGGTCCAAGGAACTATGTATCATGGGCGACTTCTTGATTGGGTGGAGGCAGGAGCTCCTGAAGTGGCTACATGAAGTCTGCTCTCGCAGCACAGGTACTGTGTTCCCTGAGCCAATCTAGTGTTTCTTGCTCTGACGGGATGTTATGTCACTTATAGATTCTTCGCACATCATTTTCCCGTCAAGTACTGTTATCCCAGAAGGCTTACCACATCGTGATCACTACTGCCAGGCTTTGGATAGTCTTTGGATGCTCTGTAGTGTATCGGAGCATCCGCTCGATTTCTGGACTGCTACGTCTCTTGCGGAACTCCCCTTCCGGAAAATGCTCACGTTGGCGGGTAGCAAGTCTGCATTCTCGGTCGCTGCTGATCAGATAAGAGACAATGTAAGTTTCCAAGACCATTTACTCCTTTGGGTTCCCACTCATTATGTGACTGATGCTTGTAGCTCCCAGTCGAACTTTGTGACAAGGTCATTCGAAAAGGCAGGTGTCCGATCCCCAGGTGCACAAATGACGAGGAAGTCTGGATTTTGGGGCATGGGGAGAATGAAGTAGTCCCTCTGCAGCTCAGACATGGGTTTCGTTTGCATATCACTCGTGTAAGTAATTGCTTGCCTTACTATCTCCCCCTGATGTTCTGATTACCTTTTATCAGTCATCTGGTGTTCAATGCTTCTGTGGGGCCCTCCTGCAGAGAGACCGACTGTAGAGAGATCGTGATGAGAGGTAAAAGAATCACATTAAGTGTGGAGATGGGCTTCTCTCTGCGCTTGGACCTCGCACCCGAGCACCCATCACCTACTATTTATTTGACATCAGTTTTGTTATCATAGCGCCCGTTGATTCTTTTTTTAGAATAAACTTATTTTACTTTGGTTTCAGACTTTAGGCACTAGTTTGCCACAGGGACTTTAGTAGTGTACTTCGACGTGTCATAGTCAGTTTTCGAGCTAGTCAATGAACCACGACCACCTTTGCCTCCGTCTCTGTCCGAAAATCAGGAAATAATCAAAATTTATTCAATCTCTATCTATCTCAGTCATCTCTTTATATCTTGCTTAATTCTATTCCTTTCCTCTCCAAATTCCGCACAGTCCCTCGTCGACGTCTTCTTGTGGTTTTGACACCCAGCGACTGTTGGACTCGGTCGCGCTCGCACTAATATTTTATTTTATTTACGGGGGTACAACTGCCTGTTCCCCTTCATAAGGGTAATGATATTAAAATGTTTTCATAAACTGTGAACTACGGCTACCCAGAGGCTCGAGGTACCCTAGTGTCGATATCTTTAAAATATCCAATAATGCGTACGACTTTCTGTGCGAGGTTTCCATTTCAAGGTTCAACGGATGGAAATGGTTCGGCGGAAGTGGTCGACTTAGTGACAGCGCGTTAAGGATAATGCCCGGAGCTTCTCGTAAAAAAAGTCTGACAGTATCAGTTGGTGTTTTGGCTGGTCATTCTAAGATTGTCACGTTCTGTTTCGCCGGTTCCAGCTAAACGAAGAGTCACTTCAGACCATAGACATGATTTTCCAATACCTGGGGTCTCCCCAGCATCCTACTCCATGAGTGAAAATACCAGCTCTGACGCCATGTCTGAGGAAATTCAAGCTGAAAACTCGCAGCTGAGGAGAGGGCTAGAATGTGTATGCGACCGAGCTCATTGCTGCCCAAACACGCTTGATGTAGTTTCCTACTCTTGTTGCCGTGTTACCGCCGACTTCACTGGTGCATACTCGTTTTAGTCGGCTCATGTAGCTCATGTTTCTAATTTTGACTCTCGACTGAGGGACCATCGACGTATCTCTCGATTAGCATCAATTTATGAGGTTTGATGGACCAATGCGAAAGGACCAAGAAACTTCTCTAGAGAGGACAAGAGTTACCGGTATGCGATCGGTAAGACTGCCTGACAGTTCTAAAAAATGTGATTGTTCTCGAGCTATTTCGGCTAGGCCGATCCACATATCTAGTAAAGTTCCCTAGTGTAAAGCACACATAATGCAGAATATGTTTTCTCCACTGTACAATACACGATATATATCCTTGAGTCGTGTCCAAGCCAGTAGGGTGCTCCGCTCTTCTATTCCTCAGGGCCAATACTCGACAATCCAATCGAGGCGCGCCTCCAGCTTGGAGAGAGAGAAAACCCGAATTTCGCAGGCCGGGCGGCTGAGGGATACCATGACATTAATTATACAACCAACAGAAGTAGGCGAGAAAGTGGATGTTACAGAGCCGAGCGTTCTCCTACAATGTCCCTCCAGCCTCTCTTAGTCGTGAGTATTTGAGCAAATCCCTGGACATCCGAAGCTTTGGGAGATTAAACTCGCTTCGTTGTCGGCTTTGGTTGGGCCTTGCACCGTCATGGTATTGAATGGAGTTCACTCGATCACGGACCGACGAGGAGTTGATCCTCCAAGCTCAATACTGTACAACACCCTGCATCTGTTCCAACAGGTCCCATCGTCACCACCGTCAAGTAATGAGAGTTGACGAGCTACTCTTCCTTATATACTCCCAGCGTCTCCACTATGTGCTTCAAGTCGAACGTCCGAAGCTCTTCCACCCTAATCATCACCACAATCGTGACCAGGAGCACGATCAACATCCCCACCAAGATCGTCACCACAATCAAGAACGGCTCGCTTCCCACCAACGCCAACCGCTCCACCTCTCTCATAGCGTTCGTCTCCATCATCTCAAATGCTGGGAACGTCGTATCAGTATTATTCACTTGATACCCGCTCAAGTATGCCTTCGCCGACGACAACAAGGCCCGATTCATGTTCTGCGTGATATTCTCAATCGGGAGTGGTTTGACTCCGGATAGATCGGTGTGTTTGAATGAGGGGTCGGCGAGGAAGAGGACGCGAGCGATGCCATTCACGTTCAAAGAGCCGTTGCTGAATGTTTCGGCCGATGATAATGCAGCTCCGAGACTCTGTGAGAAGATTGCATTGGCAGCTTCAGGTGCAATATTTTTGACTATTGGCTCCTTTTCGGTACGGATTTTGGAAGTAGAGAGTGATCCACCTGATAGAGTGGCTGTTGCAGGGTGGATACGGAACTGAGGGTCACATGTGATTGCGCTGAGAAGGGTTGGAAAACAGTCGCGCGTAGAGGAGTTGCTGGAGTTGGATGATGGGGGAGGGGGACCGATAAATGTAGTAGGTAGGTTGTCGAGGTTGAGAAATGATGTTCCTTGTGAAGTGTTACGCCCAACAAAGAAAATGCCGCTGAGAGGGCTATCCGACACGTTATTCAGAGCGCCTGAACTAAGTAACGGGAAAATTACTGTGTTCGGCGCACGTTAGTTGGGAAGATTCGAATAGGAAAACTGGCCACATACTGGGGTCGCAGATGGGGGGAGTTTCGGATTCTGTATCTTTGCCGGTGTATAAGAAATATGTCTGGTTAATAACGTTCCAAGCTGGAAACTCTGAGTCTACAGAGACGGGTGCTTGCCATGAACAGCTAAAGTTGTACGTGATCACGTCAGTCTCGTATTGGATTGTCTCGTTTGATGTAATCAAGTCGGCTGATGGCCATGGTATAAGGACGTTTGGCTGCTCGGATCGAAAGCTGTATGTGTTATTTTCGAGTAGCTCAAGCCGCGTTATGAGATCGGCGCGACCCATTGCTAATGGGGAACTTGGCTCAATCGAAAAAAAGCCTTGCGTCATGTTGAGATTTGCAACTTGTATTCGCGTTTGCTGAGGGAGGGGAATCGAGTTAACGGTAAGGGCGCTGGGTCCAAACCCATTGAGAGCTAAGAGAAGTAGTGCCGACAAAAACCCTAAGCGAAACGGGGAGGTGGCTCGTCTTGAGATGAAATGTTGGAGCTGATCGCGGTAGCCCGTTGCGACGCGCGACACGATATCTGTTTCCCCCAGTACTATCTGGCCGGATCGACGAACCTGCTCCATCCACTCGCTGCTGAAGATATAAAGGAATATCTCCTTCACTACATATACCGCGATGGCGTGCCATATGATGGACACGATCGTGACCCCACCCTTCGCCTCTGTGAGGGAAATGTTGGAAGAGGTTGGGAGGGGAATTGGGTGTGCCATGGCGTAGCCAGCAAGAATGATGAAGGCGCCCTCCAGTACAATGAAAGCCCCAATGCGAAGAAAGAATGTTGATCGTCGCGTCAAAATGGTCGGAGTCGATCTTGTAGAAGGAAGGACTGGAACGGATGGCTTTGTGCGAGTACCATCAGATTGTATGGGAGAGAGTGGGTAATACTCCGAATCCTCCATGCCTAAAGGGCGCATAAAAACAGAGAAAAATGAGCTTCGTCCTTTGCGTGGAATGAGCGATGGGCTCGAGCAGCGGTGTGGTTTGAGAGAATGAGTGAATTATTGCTGGACGATTCTCAGCGCTGATTGTCCATGTCCATGTTTTGCCGAGGCGCCCGCAGCCTAGGTCTCTAACACTTTGTCATGGCCAAAAGGAGTTGAGAAGCAAATCGGCGTGGATACGTTGTCAAGTCGCCTGGCGCCGTGTTCCTGTACCAAATCCTACATCACATCGCCTCAAGATTTTGCTCTATTTCTAGTCGTAAGATTCACCGTCAAACTGAAGGCTCCAGCTCGTAACAGCTTACATGAATACTCACCAACAGCTATGCAGCATGGAAAATAGCGCACCCTGCCTTTAAAAATACATTGATAAAGGGTAGTCATAGCATCATAACCAGGAGAATATCACAAGCATATTGTACTGTGGTATTCAGATTCTGAGTGGAAAGGTTGTGGATGCATTTGGAATGCCACTGGGTTGGGTCGAGGATCCTTTCGAATGCAGCAAGGAGGCTTCGTGTTGAGATCACTGCATGTTACAAAGTAAAGGACGAGTGTCTGCGTAATAGAAAACTGAACTGGCAAAAGCGAAGTCGGGAGTGATGCCGTCAGCCGGGTGTTTGGACTTCCCGGACCGTGGTTTGATGACCGGTGATAGCCAAGCAACAGCAAATAATCGAGGTCCAATTCTTCCGATTCCGACTCAAAATTTCCCTCTGACCTTCGTGTTTTCTCCTATGCAGTGCTTGCTGGAATTGTGCTTTGGAGCTCCCACCTAGAGACAAAGGAACCACTGTCGTTATCTGCTTTCTGAGGCACTGGCCGTGTTTCACGGGGATGAGTTGCCTGAACCTTCTCTCTTGCACCTGATGCTCTCTCAAAATCTGAAAGGACAGTCTCGGATCTCAGCATTAATTTACGGATCTCGAGGAGGGCGCGCTTTGATTTATCGTTTCTAATATTCATGACAACACATCTAGGCGGTCTGTATCAGAGGAACCTTGCCCTTTGGTTTGAACGGCCGCTAGAATGATCTGTATAAAGCTCGGCGTTCTGAGTCGATGGATTATCAAACGTTGGACACGTCAAGTGGGCTTCCTATTCATAAATATAAGTAATAACATTCCGTCCTTTGAGGCACCTATCGTGGTTGGCTGGGTCGACTTAAACAAAACAATTAAGATCGTTATAATTAAACTCTTCAAAATGTTTCATCTCGTGTGGTCTTTTCTCTGGATTCCATACTGTTGTGATCTTTTCGTGATTCGATATTCACGAATATTTGTGGGTGAAGAGTCGCATCCGATCGACCTGAAGTCTGGTGGTTCATATCAGATCTCCGCTTGCCAGGTGCTCGTTGGTTTTCCTCACCTTAGTGTGGTGTGACGATGGTGTGGAATCAAGGTGCGTTGAGAGGCCCTCAGACGACGGAATTCCCGCATCGAATGTGGAAATCTCAAGTTGATGGGCTTGCGAAGAAGAAGTTGTAGGCCGGGCATTGAGGCTACTCATGAGCGAGTTTGAGTAAAGGTGACTGAGGTTCAAGTTGAAGACAAAGTGTCTAAATCAGATTATCAGAAGGGTGGATTCGGCTCGAGTGTTCTGTATACGCACGTTCCATCAGGCTACAAACGCGAGGTTCAGAAAGACGCGAGAACGATTCGAGTTTTAATACTCACATCTGCAAGATAGACAATAGTATCCACAATCGCGACGACCGCCGTTAAGACGTTGGTTTGCATCGTCACTGAGGCTCAAAGATTAGATATGGATAGGAGTATGAAAGTGAATCCCGTACGTCGAATAATACGATCAATTAACATATCGGTTTTCCTGGATTCGTTTTTATGTCGGCGCTATTCGAGGTTTAGTGGCTATCCCTTTGATACTGGGCGATCTGAGCTTACCCTAAGGAGCTACGGTCAACATCGATGAAAGTATAACAAAGGACATGGGCACATACAAGAACCAAACCAATACAAGGGAAATAAGCACGTCTGCAGCTGCCGCACATACCAACCATGTGATGATGATCGGCTTTGATCGAGCTATTAGGTATAAAATCATTGCAGTGAGGATCTAGAGACTGACTTTAAGGTCTATCATATTGACAAATTCACGTGCAAGCGGGTTAATGTCGAATTTGATAACTGCTGCGATACCGCCGGCTTTCGAGGATTCTGTATGAGAAAAATCAATAATCAAAAATAAACCACCCACCTGCTCCTGCCAGAGAAAGAGCTATGACTGATGAAGCGATGATCCAGCTTCGTGTCAAAGTGCGGACTCTCCAGGCATAGAAGATCTGCACCATCAGCTCGGGAACAACCTGAAGAAGACAAATGAATCTTCGTCGAATAAATGATGGCATCAAGCTTACTGTGGTTATAATGGGCTCTATATCATCACATCGTTCAGCTCTCAAATAACATTCACAGATAAGGGAATAAATAATGACCTGATACGAGCGCTTTTGATGGAGTTAGCGAGTGGCTCAGATGTCGTAACAAGTCCTAAAACTCACCCCGAGGAGCCGCGCCGAGATACGGGATGTCGCCTGTTTTGCAGATGGATTGTCAGCCCCGAACGTCATCCTTGCCCTTGATACCCACCAAAGTGCTGGACCAAAGCTTGATAAATGTATACACAGTTGACGACGGTGTTGACGGTATCGATTGCTAGAAGTACAAGGACCTAAGATGGTTGTCAGTACCCGTCAAAGGCAATCGCGAATGAACCCAAACGCACGAAAATTTTCATCCATCGTCGGTCCCTTCACCCCGGAAATCGACATTGTTCAGCGTTCTTGTGCATTAATCATGTTCTTGTGGACATACGAGGGATATTTCGTGAAGTACATGTACACTTGGGCCACCATGACCCCAAACAGGAAGATGTTAAAGAACACTCCAATCAAGTACGGCCCCTGCCTGCAAATACAAGGAGTGAGAATTCAAAAACATTTACAGGCGATATATGGACCCACACAATCTCTGCTGGGTTCTTCATCGTTCACGAAGTGGTGGTGTGGGCAAGAAGGAAGGACACATGCAGGGATGTTCTTAAGCTCTGCAACATGCCGTGGAAGTTTGATCTGGCCAGTCAATCGACTGTGTGAAGTAAGTAGTGAAGCAAGAATAGACTACCCTGACCGAGTCCCGCGTTGGACGGGCGTCGCCTCTGAAGCTGATGATCAGTCTGTGCTCCTAATATTAACAGAACGCTGTCACGATGAGTTTACCTAGGAGCCTATAGTGATTGAGGATTCAATCAATGAGGAACGTGCCTCCCCCATGCATCGCCCAGGTGTGCCCCGGAAAGTAGCGGAGAGCCACCACAATGCAATCACATCTCCGGACGTATCAACAGGGATGATATCAAGGTCGGTCATGCCCCAAGATTGCCGTAATAGGAAGACTCTTGTTGTTGGCGTCCAATTACTGACCTGGTAGCAACACTCGGTTGGACACCCTAAGACCTTCGCTGAAACCAAGATCATTGATTAAGGATTATCCCGTGCTTCACTACCTTGTCGATGGGAGCGGCGCAGGCCCATCATAATGTAATTCTCGAGATGCATAGATATTTTGAGGCTTGTCCGTCACGAGGCTCGCCTAATGAGCGCGGGGAAGAATTCTTGGCCGCTTCTGACATGAGAAGAACTTGTCTCGGGGACAACATGGTGAGATGGCGGGTTCACGATCTGTTTCAACTGGTCATGTCTACGCCAACATCGCGGTAGGATATCCAACTGCATTGGCTACAATCAGTTACAACTATCAACTATCAGGGAGACCTACGAAATTGGGGGTGTGTTATGAAGACCAACGGGGTTATAACTGCCAATACAGTATGATGGAAGCACACTGACGTCGGCGGACTATGCTGTTGACAAGGAAATATGCACCGAGGACGACCGAACAGTAAAGGCTGTTCTATGACTTGACCAGCTGTTTATATTATAACGCCTCAGTGGCTACGGCCAGTACCAAATAATTAAACTTAATCGAAAGTGTCTCCAGAGCGAGATATTTTCGACGACGCGGCAAATGATCGGATTATCGCGTCATGCGCGAAGTAGAAGTGAATGTCATCTAAGGAGCGCAGTGGCAAACATCAGAATCCACGGGAACGTAATTGATCAAATGATCAGGTGTTCTCGGCCGTCAGAACAGAACCTCAATCTTTCTATTTTAACAAGCCCTCAGCACGTATGTCCCTGTGTCTAGCCGCAGAAAATCCCTGTACCTGCCAGGGGCCATCCCAAAAGAATCCCGCCCGGACACGAGGCTGGAAGGCCTTAAGATCGTCCTGGCCAGCATTCAGCCGAATCCAAGCCTTCGAAAAAGATCTACAGATCGGCAGAAACTTCCCTGGGCCCACTTGCATTACCCCCTACCTTGGCCAACCTCCGACTGCACTCCATGTTTTGGATGGCAAGTGCTAGGGTTTAAATAAATAAAAATATGCTTCCCGAGAAATAGAAGGAAGGGTAAAAATCGCCTTAGGAGTATATCCGATGCCCGGGTACGCGACCTTGGTCAATTATGGAGAGAACAGGGGTATGCTTGTGAGGTTATACGCCATGGTTAAGCAGATGGCTAGGTAGAAAATTCAAGTGCAGTGTTGGTGCAAGAAACGAAGCTTGAGGAATGTTAAACAAGGAACTCATCCCGGATAGCGGAAACCTGTATTCGCCGACTTTGATCCCAGTGATGTCATCACTGACCGGACTTGGCTCTGCGAGACTTTGAGAGCATCATGCTGCATTCCCGGAGACCTGCTACGTTGGGGTATTGTCTCTTCGATGTTCCGACAGGGTAGAGTTCCAGTAGAAGCAGGTTTTGGGAGGGAATTTATAGATGGGTAGTGTACTAGTTTGTCAAGCTATCATAACCAGACCTATACTGGGACCACAGACCACTTCTGCGCTGGAGAACCATTACATGAAGCCAGGACCACAGGCTCCCTACTCCCAGTGGTCATGCACAGTTGTGGATTTACCCAAGGGGTCAAAGTACGTTGATTCTCATTGTAGGACCATATCTGAAGCCGATCTCAGCTGCTCTGAGCGATGATCAGCGGGTAGGCTGCACGGAACGCATCCTGAGTCACAAGGTTTATACTGGGATTCTGATGATCCGCACCTCCAGGGAACTGGGAAGCGAGAACAAGTGGCGATCCGTTTCTGCTCAGATGGCCGTCGCCCGGGAAGGGCCAGGCACGGAAGTGCGATCCACAGGACTCGAGCAGGACGGATGCTCCTGGGTGAAGGGAAGGAAATTAGCAATAAGAGCCTATCCAGGATCAAGTTGCCTACAAGAGGAATCAATGTGCCGAAGCCTCTGGCGAGCCAATGCACAAGCCCATCATCGTGTCACTCTGAACGTGGATCTTCGAGCCAGGAGGTAAGTTGAAGTTGGCCAAAGCAAGGATAGTTATTGAGAGCAATGCTAAGAGTCGAGTTCGCATAGTAGGAGTACTCGGAAGGAGAACCTCGTGAACAGGTTCGGAGAAACACATTTCCGAGCTTCCAGCCAACCTCAATAAACGCCCATTACTAGCGTCATTGTAAGCCGCCCCTGCTGTATTCGGAATGGAAGTTTCGATCTGGCAGTGAATTCACGGGCCCAACTACGATTGATGCATCCAATCTTGAACTGCAGCTGGATGGTATCCAAAGTCGGTGGTCCACAGGATACAAGCAAACCAGGTGTTCCAAGCTGCCTGAAGAGCACAAAGGAGATCCTCACTGAGATTGGGCAGCGACACAACCTTTGAGAGTTTGCAGTGGTTTTCGCGCACCACCAGGACTGTCTGGAAAATAGAATGCAAACGTTAAGTGGTGCGTTGGGGGTGACACGTTCGAGGCTTTTATACATCTATGCTTGGGGAAAACCTGACTCACATTTGTATTATCCATCCTGAATGACAACCGTCGCTAAACAAATGTAAAAATCATCAAGGGAGGAGGTGAAGCTGGTTTATGGTGTCGGGTACTGAACCCAAGGCTTTTTGACAAATATGCGTCATCAAGTCAAACACATGAGACGCCGGCCCGGGAACAAACCTATCACTTTGGCAGCTTGTTCTCGTCCGAGTCCCACCAACTTGACAAACGTCCACCCTTTGGGATACGCAGCAAGAACTATTAATGAACCACGAAAACCTGTATGTATTAGCATTCCTGCTGGGACAGGCTTTGTACATGTGCTTGTGCAATGCACGCCAGCCCCATGTGACCTTCCGGGTCAGTGGTCACCCGAGCTATCCGAGTCTGAAGAGCAGCGAATTCGGCATTTGAATGGAAAAATAAGCACACAGAAATGGTCATTTCCAGTAATCCGTGAACACAAAGAAGACTAGAAGTGTTGACTATTGAGATTATCTAACCTTTCCCTAGGAACCGCATGGGAAGACCCTGGGTATAAAACACCCTTCCTTGTATTTTCTTCCCCCAAGACTTCTGTTGACTCTCCAGGTTCACAATCAACAGGAATGCCAGCTCTCATTACCATTCTTGATATTGGCCTCGGAGTTGCTGGTCTTCTCATTATTCTTAAACTTTACGATCGTAAACCCACATTACCTCTCCCTCCCGGTCCACGAAAATTGCCCATAATTGGGAATCTATTCGATGTGCCAGCAGAGAGTCAATGGCTCACCTTCGCAAAATGGGGTGAAAAATGGGGCACGTTGCTCTCCTGATTTACACTCGCTCTTCTGACTTCAAACCCAGGCAACTTAGTATCTATTTCAGTTTTCGGCGAAAAAATGATAATTGTAAACTCTGCTGCAGTGGCCATAGACATGTTGGAAAAGAAGGGATCCAATTACTCTGATCGTCCTATCATACAGATGGGTGGTGAGTTGGTTGGCTGGAAGAATACCCTCGGGTTGTTGCCCTATGGGGACCGCCTCAAGGATTACCGCAGGCTATTTCATCAGTTTTTCGGAAGCAATGCTTCTATGTCACGATTTTACCCTCTTGAAGAGGCCGAAACTCACAAATTTCTCAAGCGCCTCCTTTTATCTCCACAGGACTTGGATAAACACATTCGTCGGTACGTAGCGTGCCTTTCTTTCAGCGTGATAAGCCTGGGACTTGAACCTTCATAACAGTACTGCGGGCACCATTATTCTTCACATCTCTCATGGCTATGAGGTCAAGGAAGCTGACGATCCTCTCGTGGTGCTAGCAAATGTTGCACTCGAACAGTTCTCACTCTCTGCAGCACCGGGCTCCTTCCTTGTCAACTTGATTCCCGCTAGTAAGAATTCTGTTCGTTCATTGGACTTCGTGTAATATCATTCTGACGACTGCTATATTCTTCTAGTGAGTTGGATTCCTGCTTGGTTCCCAGGCGCTAAGTTTAAAATAACTGCACGGGAATGGGCGAACACGTTGAATGAGATGGTCGAAAGGCCCTATCAATATGTTAAAGAACAGATGGTGAGCGTTACGATGAGCAAGGTTCCTACTTGTTTTGACCCAATCCTCCTTCGCTAGGCTCAAGGAACTGCAGCCCCCTCTTTCACGGAAAACCTCCTGAGAGAACTCGATATGAATTCAGAAAAAGAGGAGGGCATCAAATGGTCTGCAGCCTCCATGTATGTAGCTGGGGCGGATACAGTGAGTTGTTGGAATACTATATTATGGGTATGCTGATCCACTATTCACACAGACGGTCTCGTCTATTTATGCCTTTTTCAAAGCCATGGCACTTTATCCTGAAGTCGCTGCTGAGGCGCAAGCGGAGATTGACTCTATTATTGGATCAGAAAGGCTACCATCCTTTGCTGACAGAAAAGATCTACCTTATGTGAATGCACTTGCTCTTGAACTCACGCGGTGGCACACTGTAGTGCCAACAGGTATGTCAGCCTCGAATTATCCTCAGGTATATTGCGATATTCAACGTTCGTATAGGCCTTTCTCACGTTGCGAAGAAGGATGATATCCATGACGGGTTTTTAATACCCAAGGGCACTGTAATTATCCCAAATATCTGGTGCGACTCCCACCATTTTATAAAGGCAAGGAAACTGAGGAAAATATTTTTGTATAATAACAGGAAAATGCAACATGATTCGAGAATCTACCCAGATCCAATGGTCTTTAATCCGAAACGCTTCCTCGGGCCTAGTCCAGAGCCAGACCCCCGGAAGATATTCTTCGGCTTTGGGAGAAGGTACTTGTGCAAGCCTTCCTATACTTCCAGGAGTCACTGATCTTCATCAATGTCACATTAGGATTTGCCCAGGTGTGTGTTTCGCAGAATGGAATCTATACCTTTGAGCTATTCTAAATCAATCTCGTTTTCTTTCAATAAATGCTTCACTCGATTAGGGCGTGTGTTAGCTGATTCTTCGATATTCATCTCATGCGCCATGACCCTTGCGGTGTTTAACATAACGAAGTATGTTGATGAATCTGGCCAAGTAATCGAACCAGTCGTGGAACCTACAGGTGGACCAGTCCTGAGGTAAGGTATAGCAGTCCCATCCTTTGCTCGTTGATACTTCTTCATGCCTTCCAGCCGCCCCACGCCTTTCCTGTGTTCAATCAAACCACGGTCTCAGAAAGCTCTTTCGCTCATCACCGCAGAGGTTGAGATGCCCTAGGTATTATATAAAGCTAATACAGTATATAGTCGTTTCGGAGCCTGATACAGCATTTCAAGTATGCGGGTGGTAGCAGAGCTAATATTATCATGAACTTGTGACAGTGGAATGTAGCAGGTACTCATACCTTGATAAACATGGCTTATCATAGTGTGGCGGAGTTGAGTGGACTTCTGCTTAGAGATTGTGCTAGATGTTTTGATGGACATCTGCGCCCGAGAATCCATGGCTGAAGCTGAAGCTCTGAAGTCCAAGCATCAAGCGATAGCGGCTCACGCACCGTTATCTCTCGGTTCCCGCTCCATCTCTCGGTTCCGTTCAAAATTGTCACTACTGGGCATGGTGTGAAATAAGTCAGGGTCGAACCTCTAATGCATTATACCTGTCTTCGGCTTTTCCCGACTTAAAAAGCCCTATCCCGCGACGCTTATTTTGGTTCTCCCCACTTGTGTTATCCCTTAAACCGTTGAAAGTTACTTCTCAGTGTCATTGGGATGGTAGACCATATTCAAGTCTTTGATATTAGCCTTGGCCTTGCTGGTCTTTTCTTTATCCCAATTGTACAGTCGGAGACGTACTGGGCTTCTCCCTCCTGACCCTCGGAAATGGCCCATAGTCGGAAGCCTGTTTGATATGCCGACCGAGAAAGAACGGCCCACCTTTGCGAAACGGGGAGAAAATTGGGGCAAGTTGCCCTCCTGATTTTACATCCGCTCCTCTGACTTGGAACCTAGGCGATCCGGTATCTATTTCAGCTCTCGGGCAGCAGATAATAACTGTGAACTCTGCTGAGGCTGCGGTAAAGATTCTCGAGAAAAAGGGTGCCATATACTCTGAACGTCCGTTCGTACCAATGGGCGGTGAAATGGTGGGCTGGAAGAATATTCTTTCGATGCTGCCCTATGGGGACCGCCACAAGCACTATCATTGACTTTTCCATCAATCTATTGGAAGTAATGCTTCGATGTCACCATTTTACCCCATTGAAGAAGCTAAAACGTACAAATTTCCCAAACGGCTGCTTTCCTCTCCACAAGACCTAATTAAGCATGTTCGCCAGTATGTAATGTGTATTTTTAGAGTGAGAGGTGTGGTCTTTGAATCTTCATGACAGTACTGCTGGCGCCATTATTCTTCACATATTCCATGGCTACGAAGTCAAGAAATTTGATGATCCTCTTGTGGTGCTGGCAGACGCTGCACTCGAACAGTTCTCATTATCAACTGCACCAGGCACCTTTCTCGTCAATCTCATCCCGCTATGTGAGCTTTCGTTGAACTCGAGAAGAGTGATTCTGAGTTTCTTTACCCCTTCATAGTAAGTTGGGTCCCGATTGGTTTCCTGGGGTGAGCTTTAAGAAGACGGCGCGAGAATGGGCGAAGACGCTAGAAGAGATGATTGAGCGGCCTTATCAGTATGTGAACGATCAAATGGTGGGTCTCATGATACCCTGGCGACCTAGTATGGCTAATCTTCTCTTCGCTGGGCCGCAGGATCTGCACCACCATCATTCACGGCGAGTCTCTTAAAGGATGCTGATATGGGCCCGGAGAAAGAGTTCCGTATCAAATGGTCTGTAGGATCCTGTACGCAAGAGGAGCAGATACCGTGAGCTATTTTTGGTACCATGCTACGAGCTCACTGATCCGCCATCCATGTAGACGGTCTCGTCTATCTGTGCTTTTTTTAAAGCCATGGTACTCCATCCGGAGGTCGCTGCAGAGGCACAGGCAGGGATTGACTCGGTCGTTGGATCAAATCGACTTCCGTCCTCTGCTGATAGAGGGGATTTACCTTTTGTGAACACACTTGTATCTGGAGTTCTGCGGTGGCAAGCTGCGGCACCAACACGTACGTGAGGTTCAACACACTCAAAAGTATCAAGAACGAAACAGCAATTCAACTCCTAACGTGGTGAAGGAGGATGATCTTCACGATGGGTTCCTGATTCCTAAAGGCACTATAATCATTCCAAACATCTGGTGCGCCGTTCCGCATTGTTGACTACAAGTGTATTAACTTTGGTCCTTCTATTTTCTACTAGGAAGATGCTGCATGATTCGAGGACTTACTCCAATCCGATGACCTTTAATCCAAAACGATTTCTCGGTCCTTATCCCGAGTTGGACCCCCGCAAGATAAGCTTTGGGTTTGGAAGAAGGCAAATCTTCCTCATAAACCTGAGTCGTTAACTATTCGTCTCATCCGATATCAATCTAGAATCTGCCCAGGTGCGAAAGTTAATAAATCAAGCTCCAGTTATTTCTAACGATTTGCTCTTTTGTTTCGTGTTATACAAACCCAGGCCGCGTCCTCGCTGATGCTTCCATTTTCGTCTCATGCCCCATGACGCTGGCGGTGTTCAACATATCCAAGTACGTCGACCAATCTGGCCAAGTAATCGAACCCGTCGTGGATCAGACAACTGGTACAGTCAGGTACGCATATGGTCCCATAATTTCATCGCTATTTCACTTCCGCCTATTCAATATCCTCCCTTAGTCATCCAACGCCCTTCCAATGCTCAATCAAAGGTGTTGGAGGCTCGGAGACTGAAACTGTTGAAGAACGAGAACGTTGTGTCGTTGAACGTTGAGTGGGTGCGATTCTCGTGAGACTGGGAGGGAGTCGGGGTTGGGGTTCCTCTCTCGATCGTTCGCTAATCGACTATTGTGAGTTCCCGTCTGGTAATCTGGTCCAGTTTTGGCCTCCAGTATATGTAATTACCGATTTTCGGGGTCCTCTCTGTATGAAAGGCACGACTGACCTCAGGTACAAGATTGATGATAAGCGCTTCGAACGTCAGCCAAGATTCAGTACGCAGTCAACGTTGAACGTCAGATATAGCTGAAACACCAAGCCGTTGGACTCCACAGCGGGGCCTCGGTTTCAAGCAGAGCGATGCCTATCCATTGCTGCTGTTATATTAAAGCTTTAGCTTCAAAGGACCTTTTCAACCGAGAGATTATTTAGATTCTTAGGTCAGGGTACCGCCTTCCTTTGTTGATATCAATCAGCTCTCGGCTATTGGTTGACTTAAGTAGTAAGTTATGATCAGTTTGTTGAAGTCACAAAAACTGTCTGTCGGGGCCTGAATTGTTCTGTCGGAGTTGTGACGCCGCTATTGTACTAACGGTACTGGTCCTGGGACCATTCACTTGGTGTTTGGACACTTTCTTCATCCTTCCGCGTAAAATGCATTTGTTCTCATGCTAGCCACTCGTGCGTTGTCTATGCACCTGCAATATACTGGACCTATAAAACCTTCATTGTGGCCTTGTTCCTGCATCTACGATTCCATTCGACGACTCACTAGACCTTCGCAAACCAGCACCCTCGGCTTTGTATAACACCGGACTTCGCGACCTGGTCTCAAAGAATACGATTTACCTCCCCTCATCACCCTAGCCGTGTTCGACGTGGAACTCCAATGCTCTATCACTTATGACTGGTGTATAAAGGCCCTTCGACCATGGACCAGCCAAAATCAGAGTCCTGAATGTATTGACGAAACAACGAACCACAAAGCCGTCGAAGACACCTCGGCTTCATTTAAGACGACTAGTCTTCAAAATAACGCTGAAAACGGCGTTTGCGTGGTGCGTGGCTCACTCAACTTTTGTCCTTGCTTTCCGCTCAAACTTTGTACTATTGATGTAGAACTCAAATATCCATCGACAGTGTTTATCGTGGACCCCGGGGCGGAGAGGGTGCGAGCATGGAGGCATATCCTTCAGAGGATGTTTTCAATCCCAACTGCGGGCCAAGAGCAGAGGTAAGCCTCTACCCTGTCACAGTATTATCTCTCGTTGATAATGACTCCATAGGAGATGCCCGCCATTTATGAAGCGTTCAGATCGATTGAAGATTATGACGGAATGGCTGTTGGGACTCTCAGGTTATGAATAGCTATGTGATGTTGCATCCTTCGCGCCTAACGCCTAGACTCCATTGCAGTATTCCAAGCTTTACAAGATCATGCGCCATATTTCCGCTCTTCCGGAGGAACGAATTCCCTGAATTCAAATTCAAGCAGCGAGTCGATGTGTTAGTGAAGCAGTGGAAGCGCCTCACGTTAGACGCCTATAAGTACGAGCAAGCATCATAAACTTCTGCTGATTGGAGAGCCATGTGGATGAAGAAATTTATGAAAGCGCTTTCTTACCTTATCATGGTCGTTTCATTTATACTCGATCTCCATCTCCGGTGTAGATTCCTGTAGGCTGCGGTAACCCCTTACTCAATTTACTCGTTTTCGATATTCTGATTCTGAACACTGGGTCTGAGTCTTTTAATCTTCCTATAATCCGCAAAGCCGTCCGTATTATTCATTGCGTTCACCGAGCATGAAATTCACCGAGCAGTTGCCTCCTTCACGCTCAAATTTGATTCAATCGTGTACTTCAGGTTCCCAGAACGTGTTGTGCGTGATACTGATGATCGGGGCTTGACCCCGTAGACGCTCAGAAATTCTCTTTTTCAGCGACTCCGTATCTGACGCCTCGGGTTCTACACTGGGTCTTTTCTTCCATCATGCAATAAGTAATGCTGATGAAACAGACTCTGTGAGCTTTAATCACTGGCAGGATCGTAAACCAGTTGCCTCTTTGCCTCTTTAGTGCGCTCTCGAGTTCTTTTACGGCAAAAATCCTACACGCCACGCGAGGGAACGTGAAGCGAGAAATAATGCAATAACTGAAGTTATGTAGGAATGACCGCGACGTAGTGAGTTCCAGAGCTATCAACATAAATGACTAAGACGTACTTGAGTTACAAGACTTAAATCCCCTGTTGCGCGCGTAATTATTCATATGCCGTGCGACGGGAACCGAGGCTCGGCGAGGCTTTGCAAGTCAAACCTATTCATCAACTTGATCAATGCTCATCGCGGCAACCCCGACTATTAGCTTAGGTGGAATCTTAGGTGGGCCTGTAAACAGGATGAGTGTACACACGTATAATATTCAGGAGAGATTTCGATCAGGTCTACGAGTCTACCTCTTCCTCATTTCAACGATCCTCACTTTTCCTGATCAAGGAATATGGCGGACACCATGCGCCGCTATGTAGTGGATGATTCGGAGGAACAGCCCTGGTGCCTCCGAGTTGGTAGATCAACGAAACGCCACGTGAACGAATCAAACAGAACTCAATGAGAACAATGATGGAATGTACGAAAATACTAGATCAAACAAAGGTAACTGGATAAGTATCAGACAATTGCATCAATATGGTGTATTGATTCAGCATAAAAGCAACGTATATATACATGCACTGAATTAGATACACTTGGGATAATAGCACATACAAGCATAATGGCAACAGTACTACAAACGGATGCAGACAGAGTCAATGAGCGCGAGATGTAACGTTCGTGTTCCAGAAAATAATGCAGAGTCCAAGAAATGAGAGCAGGCGTGGGGTATGTAGTGAAGAATGAAATCGTGTCCAAGAAGAACTAAGTACAAGTCATCCACGGCGCATCATCGGTCATCAATCATCACAATATTCATCATCACCTAAACTTCGAAATACTCCCAAGCCTCAACCAACCCATCCGTAAACTTGCTCACTACAACCCACGTCGGCAAAAACGAAATGACCTCCTCTAATGCCGGAATTTTCGCACTCCTAAATCCACCTTTTGCAGGGTCCTCACCCTGGCCCGGAACACCTGCACTCGCACTCGCATATTCCGCCCACTCACAAGCCACCCGTCCTCTCAGCCCCTCACCCAACCCTATATAATCACGCCACTCGACATCAACGACAAATGTTTTATCCCACTCACGAGACCAGAGTCGGAGCTCGGGTATACCGGGATCGCTGATTGTATAGGGAGGCTGCATACCGTGAATTCCTCCTGCGACGGTGTACTTGATGATGTAGCGGTTATCAAAGTAGAGCCTGCAATTGCGAGTGTTACGGCCTTGGATGGTAATGCGCGCAGAGGTTGACGACGTTCGTAGGAACTCGGCGCGGAAGAAGTTGGTCGCATCGAATGTGTCAAGGTAGGAATTCTCTGATCCGTTCGCGAAAGGAATGGTGGCAAGCTTGGGAGCGACACCTGGTCGAGGAGTCATATCTAATCCACTGGGCCAGTTACATCCCACTAGGCCAGGCTTAATGTGACTCTTGTAGCACTCGACTTCTTTTCCTTGAGCACTGGGGAGCGTGGGTACAACGTCGGAGTGAATGTACTCAGGAACACCGTATAATGAAGTGACGACATCGCGAATGATAGGGCCATCAATTGCTCCAGAGGAAAGAGGAGTGTGGATATTTGATGAGCGAGGAAGTGAAGAGCTAGAAATGACAGCGCCTTCGAGTTGGATTGTTTGCTGGAAGTAAACCTTTAGAGGTGTGTCGGCATCAAATGGGAAAGCCCAGAGTGTGGCCCAGAGTCCGAATATGACGAAGAGAATAAGGAGCATTGCGCCGATGCTTTTATGAATTCGGAAGCTGAAAGGCGCGAGGGGAAGGACGAGAAGGAATCCTATAAGGGAGGCAGTAGCGTAAACTAGGAACGCCACGAGTGAGCAATCGAGCCGATAATAGAATAATAATAATCGGGCACGTACCTGCAACTTTACTGTTCCCATCTGACAGCGTCTGTGCCATAGCATCCATCGCAATGTTTCCAATATGGGCAATCAGGATCACAGGAGCTGGGACAACGAAGATGAATTGGGGCAACCACCAATCAATCGTTCCCTCGTCCTCAAGTTTTCGGCTCGCACTCCTTCCCCTCTGTCCATTCCCATTGTCCGTATATCTACCGTGTTCATTATCTTGTTCCTGATTCAGCGGTGTGTGCTCTGTAGGCTCGGTACGACGCCGACGACGAAAATAAGAAGGTGATGAGGATCGAGAGCGAGAGCGCGAATCAGACCTCGACCTTGAGCGTAATCGCGTAAAGTTCTTCGGGTGATCCTTCACAGAAAACACAGTCTCGATCGAACCAAGGGCACATGCAACCCACAGTCCGACGCTCCAGAATGTGACAGTGTACAACCCGCCAATTTGAGCTTTACCGATAGCAATAGTGGAAAGGAGGAGAAGAATCCAAGAGAAGAAGTATGATTGCAGAAGGAGGGTTTCTTTTTGATTTTCGGGTAAGGAATCGGCGGGATCGTCATGGGAAGAGGGCGGAAGATCGGAGGTTACCGTCCATGTGAACGTAACGAAGCTGACGGCGGTGAGGCAGAAGAGGACGATGTAGGGGCTGGAATAAATGATCTATGGACAACGTCAATCTTAGAACAATGGGATCGAAACAGGCGCTGAACGTACATAAGGGTTGGTTTTGATGAATACAAAAATCAAGAGCGCTTGAAAGCCGACCGTGACTATGATGGCAACCCCAAACTTGGCCCACCGCCAGATCAAACGAAAGTCGGTGAAGACACGAGTCAACAACGAGGGGCCATGTCCGGCATGATGGTCGTCGTGGCGCTTATTAAGGGCGGCTTTGATGACAGCTTGAACGAAGAGAAGCCCGATAAGAAGGATTGGTCCCAGAATGAGAAAGAGGATGTTGAAGATATACAACGTGTCGAGAGGGAACAGGACAAGTCTTGACGCGAATACTAAACGTAATGACGAAGGCTTGTCGTCAGTGATCAAGTTTATATGAAAATCTCAATAGAAAGGTTGACACCTACAATCGAAGTATACTGCGGGGACGTATCTGTCCGGATCATGCGTCCTGGAATCGTTCAGTAGGGCAGTCCCAGCCCCTCTTGCAGCTGTCATCATCGCCCATAGACTCTTCTCCTGACCATCCGTATACGGCACAGCGTCATACTTGGTGTGATACTTGCTCCGACCTTTGTAAAACGCCAGGTCGAGGCCCTGCAATTCAGCACCTTCGGTATACACTGAATAATCGGTTCCAGAACGGATGACACCTCGCTTGAAGGCATCAGCAGTGAAGACGTTTGTATGAGGTCGGGGCACGTTTCTGGTCTTGAACGCGCGGAGAACGGCAGATGATGTACCGCGAAACAGGATTGGCCGGCTGCATAAGAAGGGTGGAATGTAAACGTTAACAAAACGTGGAGAGCACGAGAGAATGGTGCACGACGCACCCTCCTGACGCCGCTCCCTCGAGGTTGAGGAAAGACTCGGCTACCTTGGACCATGGATGTTGAAGGAAACTGCATGAGAAAGTTAATTTTGCAATGGTAGACCGACGAGACGGCATGGCGTACGCATGGGCACCATTAAGTCCGTCCTCTTCGCCATTGTTGAAGTTGAAAATTGCAGTCCGTTCAGTACGATACTTGGAGAAGTATTCAACGAGCTGAAGGAGGGTGACTATGCCCATTCCATCATCAGTAGCGCCAGGTGCGGTGGATACAGAGTCGTAGTGAGCTGAGAAGAGAACTCCACCCTTCTCTCTATAGTTGGGGTCGGTCCCATCGACTTTTACTAGGATATTTGTTCCTTCAAAATAGATGCCGCGGCTTGGAGAAGCCCAGGAGCCGTTCGATCGAAGGTCGTTGGCGACTCGAACGTGAGGGTATTCATCCGCGATTGAGTCAAGTTTAGCAAGAACATATTCGCGGACATAATCATTGGCATGGGAGTTGTAAGGGTGAGGCTGCTCTGTGATCTACTTGCTGTTAGTGTATATATATATAAAAGAGAATATTCTCACTCACATGGTGAAGGTCGAGGTAGGCGTCTTGTAAGCTCAGCCCTTGCTGGTCCTTCGGAACGTCCGGTAGAACGTCTTCCCAGAAGACGAGGAAAAGAATCAAGATATAAGTGAGAAGGACTGCAAAGGATACTACCCCCTTGTTGAAGGACGGGGACCCAAAAGCCATTGCCGGGTACGACGAGGAAGGAGGAAGAGGTGTATGTGAACGTTCAAAACGTGCACATCGCGCTCTATATACTTTCACACGTGACTCAGATATTACCGTGAGCCTGATCGACTGCCATGCGAGGCAGCGCGCTGTGCTGTGGTGGTTGGAACAGTGACGGAACTTTCACATCAATCCCAGCTCGGTGATTTGAGGACTTGAGAGATTCCGGTCAAAGATTATCGATCAAGGGCTGTCGAGAAGTTGATTACCGGCGCTCAGTTTGCTTAAGTAGCCGGAACAAATAAATCGATACAATGGGTTTTCTGAATCATCATTCGTTTCTGTCCTTCGGTCCTCCATACTTTGTCGTTTAACCTGTATGTAGCAAAAAGTGCTCACTAAGTCATTCGCTATCCTCAGCATGTCCGCATCCCCTGTGAAACATCGCCTAAATTACATATTGGGATGTGAAGGAACGATTTTGATTTCGTCTCCACTCATAAACCCGCCTTCGATCCCCTCCACAGAAGACGAGAGGTTTTAAGAGACTACTGTATGAGTTGGTTAGTAAAAATCTTGGACAACTACTCGACAACGTGGATTGCGGCCAGAGCCGTCCCCCAAATCACGAATCATCAACGCTGCCGCCACAAGAAATCACGATGGATGCGGGAGCACACTAGAGGGATTGTCTCTCCTTTCCCCAGCCCAAATTTGAATACAAGTGTTCGCCAGTGAACAGCAACATCTATGCTTCGAATTGATCGAAGCCCCGTCCCTAACGTAATTGGCCACGCAACCTCCGCATGTCCAGATGATGGGCTTAAAACACGATAGAATGCATTCTATGGACCGATGTACACCCCCCATCCTCACACATTCCTCTGAAATGGCGCTTGTAACAGAATGGATCATCCCTATCCTAACTTGGGGTCTACTCAGGCTCTGGAGAACGATCTTCACACCAATTAAACGGGCGCTGGTCATATTCTGTGATGCTATTGCGATCCCCCTGGGGCGGCAAATGTGGAGGCTCACCCACAAAACAGATTTGGGCGAGCCATTACAGGACGGGTTTGTTGAGACACCACCAGAAGGTGGAGCTTCAGCCGTTTGCGAGGGTTAGTCAGTTCTCATTGAGTGCCGAGAAATGTTTTGATGTCCAGCTTCGACAGGACCTCTATCCAAGCAATCTGTGAACATAGAACCAGAGTCGCCTCGGAGACTCAGAGCAATATCAGTTGAATCGAACCCTCTTCAAGATATGCCAAACAGACGAGGTACTTCAATGTGGCTCCTTCAGTTACAGAACCATGTATTTATCTTGTCTTTTAGGACCTTCGTCATCTGAGCCTTCCATCGAAAATATAACTCCAGATGAGCGGAAAAGTCAGCTATGGCTACAATTTATCCCACTTAAACACATTAATGATCATATAATAGATCTCACCGTCTTCAATCAACCGCATAGTTTTATTATTCGCGACTCCACATTCGTCACTCTTGATAAAAAAGCCTCAAATACGAGTGCAGAAGAAGAAGAAAAAGGTAACTTCCTAGGTTAAGTACCGCAACAGTATTCTAAAATCATTATTATTTAGCCATGAATTTACTTCGAAGCAAGAGGACTCAAGGAGCAGAGGCTAATTCCTACGAGAGATTTCCGCCTCCGAGATGTCATCCGGAAACTCGCAAAACCACGCGAGGTGCAATAACTCGCTGGCTAGACAATATCCACAGGGATACAAATATGTACTGGTTGCTAGGTCCCGCTGGTGTTGGAAAGTCGGCGATCGCCCAGACAATTGCAGAACAGACGCAGGCAATCGGCTATCTCGGTGCCACATTCTTCTTTTCCCGGCCAAATGGTCGCGATGACCCCGCAACTGTAGTTCCTACTCTCGCTCACCAGTTCGCAATCCGTTTTCCTCAGTACAAGCAATTCATTACCAAGAGCCTCGCTACCGACCCAACAATACTCGAAAAAACCATTGATTTCCAATTCCAGCACCTCATCGTTGAACCATTTCGACATCTTCGTGCTGCTCAGACCGTCACCCAGCCCATTCTTGCCATCATTGACGGACTCGATGAGTGCCGTGACAAAGATGCACAAAGCGCTTTTATTCGGATGATCAGTAGTTGCACAAGCCCAGAAGAAGACATTCCCCTTGCGTGGCTAGTCTGTAGCCGACCAGAATGGCACCTGCAGCGCTTGTACTCAAAGGAGGATCCTAGCGTGAAATGCGTATCTGATGAACTGTTGGTGGATGGTGTTGAAGGACGTGACGACGTCCATCGATTTATTTGCGACGAGTTTGCGGAGATTCGGCTTCGATACCGCGATGAGATCGATGAGAGATGGCCAGAGGAGGACGACGTTGTGGAGCTAGCGAACATCTCCTCAGGCCAATTTGCTTTCGCATCTACCGCGATGCGATTCATCAAGAGTGACGAGCCGGGCGATCCGATATCTCAGCTACAAACTTGCCTCGAGGTGATCAGGAAGTCACCAATTTCCGAGGGGGATGTCAACCCCTTCCAGGCATTAGACTTCCTCTATCGTCACGTCTTTGAAGCTATTCCGCCGAAAACACTGCAGAATACGATGAGAATAATTGCCTTACACAAGTTACTTACTAATAGGAAGTACCCGAGTGATGCCATTGGCTTGTACGAGCAAAACTCAATTTCCGAGCAAGCAAATCTCTTACAGCTCAGCAAAGCTTCGTTCTACGCATCACTGCGCGGACTACACTCAGTGATTAATATCCCGAGTACTGAAGATGCTCATGCGGAGACTTTGCACGTCTACCATGCATCATTGCTTGACTTTCTTCAGGATCCCGGGCGCTCTGGGCGCTTCAATCAACAACTCGTTGAAGCGCATTTCAATGTTGTCAGTCAAATGCTCAAGTGGCAAAGTTTCCTCAACCCTATCTGCTGTTGCGAAGGTGCGATTACCTCTTTGGGTGTCTGTAGAACTCAGCGCCAAAGTATGTTACGACAGGATGCCCTTGTTCTTGCCATCAGGTTCCCAACATGGCATTAACTTGGCTACCGGAATCCACGACTCGTGATCAGATGATAACTCGGATGAGTGAGGTCTCGCAGCTAGTCTGGGAGGCTTGTTGTGAGCTCGACGGCACACTTGCTTCCAGAGCTCTAGATGAGTTACGAACCTTCTTCTTTTCCCACATGCCTTTACCAAGGACCAAAAATGATTTCCTCGATTTTCTCGATTGGGTTTATAAACATGTTGGTCTTTACTAGCCTTTCCTTTCGTGGCAAGTCTATTGAACTGAATTTCAGGATCGCGCCGAACAACCTATTTTACGCACGAAACATTCATTCCTATCCGATCAGCAAATCAAGAGGCACTTTGACTGTGCGGTTGAAGCGCCCAATGACTGTTCCGCTTCATTTTCTTCCTCATTCTCATCGGTAATAATTATCTCATCTCTCGCTTGTCGTCGCCATCTCATTTTGGCGTAAAGCCCTCCTACACCCGAGAAATTGCCCTTAGCTCTCCTTTTCAGACCGACCTTATAGTTGGTTCGGAAGGGAAGGCATGCATTATCAGGCTATGGTGAGTCCTACATCTAAGGATCGTTGACGATGGCTTCCTCGAACGTGAATTAACTATTGATCAGCTCGTGGGAACACAGACGCCAGAAAATCATCACGGAAGAAGAAACTCTGTATCCAGTTTATGACTCCTGGGGTGGAAGGCTCAGGGGTAGGCGGTGGGAACAGCAAGGCGGCAGCGACAGGACGTGTCAGCAACAATTGACTGTCAGCATGCCGGGGCCGCCCTCATGAAGACAGTGAGTATTCACGATCATCATATCCAATGTATCATCAACTAACGATATATTATTATTTTTGAATGACCAATACAGGTTTCCATACAGTAAATGAGATGAAGGTTGATGGTGAAAAATCTACTGAAAAGAACCCGGTGTATGACAAGTTACATCACAGGCGGAAGCAATTTGTAAGGCGCAGTTAGATTCGTTGGTCACAAATGCTACAAGTTTATACCTGTAACTACGAATGGAAGCAACGAGTTTGACTATGAACTTGTTGTATGCTATACACGGGGATGGTGTCGACAGTCATTTGCAGAGTGGATATTGTACAGCTCAGGCTCACCAGCAATAGGCGGGGTCACACCAACGAAGACTACCTATCTTCTATATCGAGACGGAACCAGCCTGGTTCAAAATTATTTTTTGACCCTAACAGGAATAAAGGATACTTATACTGGAGCTCAACATTTCTTTCCTGACCGCCCAATACCCCAAGCTTTGACTACGTTCGGCAATCGATTCCATTTCTTGGTGATTTCAAATAACGCATCCTTTGACGTCAAACCTTAGAAGCTGCTATTGTTCAGAGCCTTTCATCATTGTATTCAAAATTGTACAGACTACACAATTACGATCGTTGCACAGAAAAAGAAAACACGATATCACCCGACCTCGTATATCGTACATATTCCCTACAAAACAAGATACACAGAAAAGAGGACAGGAATTTACTCGCTAGGTAGTAGTAGTACACCCCCCCACCCATCAAACCGTTCAAGAAAACAACGATACAAAACAAAACAAGGTAGGGGCCTTTTTCGATTTCCGCTGTTCGTTCCCGTTTTCGTCTTCAAATCTGCATAACAGAGCCCAAGTCGGATCCATCATCCTCATCCACCATCTCAACCCACGTCTTCTTCCTGTTCGGATTCGGGTTCCTCGGCGTCGGCGTATTCTTCCCATTGCTCGCTTGGACACTGCCCTTGCCCTTGCCATTTTCCGATGGCGCATTTGCTTTACCTTTACCTTTCAAATCACCCTTGGCTGAGGCCGGCTTGCCACTACTTCCGTTCGATCTGACGCTAGCACCAGACACACTACCAGCGTAGGAACTGCTAGCAGCCGTAGCAGCGCCTGAAATCCATCCATTCGTATTTGAGCGAGTAGAATAAGAGGAATAAGAAGACGATGACACAGACGCCGCCGCCGACGCAAATGACGCATTACTACGTGTCGGAGGTGTCGGTTTCATCGTCGAGCCAGAACCAGCAGCGGATGAATACGGTGCTGAGGAGTAAGGAGTCGAGTAGGAGCTGGAAGTTGAATATGCGGATACGGTATTGACCGAATCCGCAGTTGATCTGATATCGAAATCGTAATCGTTGTCGTCATCGTCATCGTAGTCGTAATCGGCTTGGGAGAAAATCACGCTGTTGGTGGTGATGGTAGAGCCTTCACCACCATATGTAGGTCTTGCGCTACTAGCGGCGATGGATTCCAGCCTGTCGGATAGGGCGTCGGAGGGGTCAAAGGTGGCATTGTGAGAGTCGACTATGGACTCGGAAGGGCCGTGGTCCTGTGCTCGTCCCCTCGCGTTGCGCTCTAGGACGAAATAAAAATCAGTCAGCAAATCAACGGAGGAAGAATGTAAAAATGCATATTGAAAACGTACTCCTTTTAGGGCCCCAATCGCCCTTGATCGCACTGATATTCGAACCCGCAACGCTGGGAGCAGTGCTACTTCTCCCACTAGAAACGCTAATCGACCTCTTGGTGCTACTAGCCACGCTCGCGAGGGCCTTACTGCGGCTTTCGACCAAACTCCCTTTCCTGTTCGCGTTCGCCTCTCCGACAGTCGAATCACTGTTCGCACTGTCGTCGTCACTATCTTTCCCATCGGCTTTCTCTTCATCCTTCTCCTCATCATCACCCCCCTGAGGCTTCCTCCTCGATTTTTTCTTTTCTTTCTTAGATTTATTCGCAGCCCACTCTTTCTCCCTCTTCCTCTTCTTCATCACGCTACATATCCCAGGGGAACACACCACCCCATGTAAAGGGCACAGCTCGTCTTCCGGAATGACCTTTCGGAACGTACGAGATGTAGTTTGTGGGACTTTGGAGAAATTATTATCAGAATAGTCTTGTTTAGAGCTTCGAGATGAATTGGCGACGTTTCCCTGAGAGAATTTGCCTTTGCCAGGACCTTTACCCATCCTAGGCTCCTCTCCTACCGCCGATCGGAAGTCATCTGAAGCCGAGACTTTGGAAGCGAGGGGGAAGGCAAAGTCTTCCTCGTCGTCGTCTTCGTCAAACTGAGGATCTCCTTCGGAAGGAGATCCGATCACAGAGCTCGTCGCGGATCCTGAAATGGATGTGCCGGCGAACTGCGAGTGGAGCATGCTGATAGAGGACGACCCAACTGGATTGGTGGGTTTGCCGACTTGAGAAGAGGCGGAAGAAGGGGCTGGTAACCCAGGTGGTGATGTGTACACTCGTGAGATGGATGAAGGAGAGGAGGCCGGGATGGAAACTTCGCTGCTTGCGACAGCGGATGCTGGGCTCACGGAGCGAGGCGTAGACGCAGCGGTGCCGTCTGAAGCGAGGGCCCTCGACCAAGCAGATTTTGAAGAGATGACGGATGGAGATGTAGAAGAGGTGGATATGGGCGTGGAGGACGCCCTCGACACAGCGGGAGATATAATAGGTGTTTTCCCTAGAAGTGGATTGGACAGGCGAATGGTCGATGGGCGACGGGATCACGTACAGGCATCTGGGTTGATAGGGCTCTTTCCTCCACCTTTTTTCGAAGGGCCACCTTTCTGTTCAATAGGTGGAGGCTGGCGAGCTCCTTTCCCGCCAGTCTTCTGCGAACTCCAGTTGCTCGATCCAGGGACTATATCCATCAAGTGCATGCTCAACCCTAACTAATATAACTCTTACCTAGAACCGGAGGCCTCGGGGGAGGCGCCTTAGTCAGGGCAGGAAGAGGGCGACAGATCCGCTTATTGGTTGGATCCTCGGGCGGAACATCGCACCACACAGGGATTGGATACGGGTGCTGGATTTTGCTGGAGACGCATCAGGTATTGTTAAGCAGGACGATTTGAGGCGATACTAACTTGTTAATGGCACGAAATTCGTGGAAAAGGGCGTCATCTGCGAGAACGTTCTTCCATCCTGCCGAACATTTATTACAAGAGGCTGCTAAAAAAAGCGGGTTTTGCTACTCACCATCCTTCTGTAGTGCACGTGCGTTCGAGTATGTGCTGTAGTACACTCGCGTTTTTCTTTCACTTTCCTCTGTTGAACACTTGCGGAGAAATCGATTCCAAGAGTGTTCGCCCAGCAGCTTGTCAAAGTCTTCAAATGATTTGCTGACTTCGGCCACCACCATCCCCCTCGCCTTTGAAATAATTAGAGAAGTATTGACAGATACACGAGAGATCGCTTACCGAAGGCTTGTGATGCACACCCAAGGCATAATCCTTCCCAACGACGCTGGCCAGCCAGAACATAAACTCCTTGTAATCATTGGGTACCTCCATGTTGGCATTGAGGGGGAAAGGATGAACCACTGTGAGGAACTTGGAGTCCTCGACGGGCTCAGGGGATTTGGGGCGCTTGACCATGATGGTGGTAAAGGGCAAGAAGCAGACGTAACCATATCTTGTTCAATCTGAAAGAATACAAACAGGCGCCCACATTGGTCAACCCGTGATGATTTTGATTATCGATTGCAACCGGGTTCCCACACATGTCTATGAGTAGCTTGGAATGTGCAGCACCTGGAGGCTCGTCCCTCGCCAGATGCGATTTCTCGCGTCTCGATGTGACAATCACACACGGTGCCCTTCAGGGCATAGTTACACTTCATTCTTACCTACTTACTCTCCCTCTCCTCTGTGTTGAGCTCGAACAAACATATTTCTAACTTATTTTTGATTTTCCCACCCACCACTCCCAAAAGACAACAACAGAGCTGTGACTGCACAGTGTACTGAAGGCGGATCGCTAGTGGCGACCTGTCCGCGTTCCCATTTTGGCTTCACACCCTGTTGTGTCTGGAAACCCATGTCGGAAATTCCCGAGGACCGTAATAATGTAATATTATGTACAGTAATAGACCGGTCATGCATACACTATCACTCACTTGTACAGTGGCGATTTCTATGCTCAGTCCGCATCTTGCTTTCCAGTTTTTTGTGCCAAACTATGTGTAATATGTGTATATGCAATGTACGGTACATTTTTAAGCAAGTCATTTCATTTTACGAGCAATAACCTGGGTTGTATGTGTTTAGCATGACTAGACAAAATAAGATACTAGCCACTGTTGCCTCAAAAATCGCATGTTAGCTACCATTTCTATCTCACTTTATGCGCCATTGAGCAACTAATCATTCACCAAAGTTTTGTGATCATTGGATGTAAGGAGGCCATTTGAGGTCAAACTTTCTGTCAGAGGAATTCTTATCAGGGAGGAGAACGTAATGCAAATGTGACAGATCATTACTATTTTAGTAATGACATCAGAAATTTGTAATGGTGTACAAGTGGCCCGGGAAGTCAAATACAACACTAGCTGGAGTTTTTGACACACTGCCCCATGAGAACTAAAGCTCTGGACACAAAATTTTGGATATACTAGGAGCAGATATTGAGCATTTCCCATGCAGAATCTTGAGTCAATTGGACTGGATATGACGGAAAAAACAACCATAATTCAATTGGGTGTACACATGACCAGTCTATTACTGTATTCCTGCACTTTATTAGCCCTGAATGCAAAAAGAGGCATTAAATTCCATAATTACATTTTTATCAGTCCGTTTTAACCCATACCATCACATGGATATAACCAAACAAAAGAGTTATTATTTTTAGCCTACATGACAACTTGGGTACTAATGTCACAATAGGTTACAACAATGTTACTATTGTGTATATACCCCTTTACAGTATTTTCGGACTTAATTCTTTTTTCCACCTCATGTATTACATAAGTCACTCTCTTATTTTTCGAGTAGCCTTTCATGCACCTCAGTCTTGTTCTACGATTCTGAGGTGAGCATATTTTATATTATGGACTAAATATTCATTACTTATCATTCCTGTAGTGTCTTATCTCACTTCAGATCTCTGCTGCTCATTACAACAGTTACAAGCTAGGCACTTGAGCAGTGACAAGTGCAAAAGATACAAGCAAAGCACTAACTTCTGAACATTTTAGCAATCATTAGAAAAGAATCTGAGGGGTAAAGTCTATTTTCAGTTGTTCAGGTGAGTAGAGTGACAAGAACCGGAGGTTGGAAGGCTGGATAAGCCCCCAGAAGCCAGCCTAGGCAGCCTCAGACAATGCACCACTGGAACCATTCCCAAAGTTGATGGTGCCAGTACCTGGAGCAACAGCAGCACCATGGCCACCCCAACCACTGTAACTGCCTTGAGATATTCCCCTGCCTCTCTTGCCACCTCAACCCCATCCCCAATTATTACCACCCACCTCTGGATCTGTGCTTGGATTACTGTCAGCATTTTGGGGCATTAGGACAGGTAGGGTGGTATCATCAACCCAAGTCTTCTAATTGCCATCAATAGGCTATGTGATCTGATCAATTGGGGGATCAAGGGTTGGTGGCAGCTGAGAACTGGTGGTGGGGCCTGCAAACACTCGATCCACATTCTGAACAACAAGGGAAGCTGTCCTTCAAAGGGGTTGAGGTTTTGGTCATGGTCTGGTGTTTGACTGCACTATAACATTGGCCATAATGCTATTGCCAGTGCAGACATACTCAACAGCATTGTCATCATCATCTGTGCTGTTGTATGCAGTGTCTGCTTTGTTATTGTTGTGTCTGTTGTCATTTGCTAGTCCAGAATCAGAAGAGTTATACTTTGAGATTCAGAAATTAATTCATACTGGACTGTTGAAGGACACTGCCTGTATCCCACTCAGGCTGCTCTTGATTATCATTGGGATCAATCATACTGAGCTGTTGGGTTGCTGTTATGAGGGCCTCCCATAATACTGCTGTCATTGCTTTGGTTCCTGTTGCTATCCTCTTCATTGTCCATTGAATCATTCAACTTCTTGATATCATCAGTAAATACAGTCTAGTTCCAGAAAGTAAAAAGCCTAATAGCAATGGCTGGATCAGAGTGTGCAGCATTCACAAAAATTGTTTGTTTGTATGCATGGAACCACTTGGCATAGTCCCACTGCATGGTCTTGCCTTTCGCAAGAAACTCATTGTCCCAGGAGTGCATGAAGACAGCCTATAAAGAAATACCAAAATCAGCACTAGATTGTATATTGGCCACATCCTGTTGATATACCAAGACAGCTGTGAATGCAATTAATCCAGGAGTAACTTCAGTGATATTCCAAAGCTTGCCATATGTGTCACATGAGTCAGCTCACCTACCCTGTAAAACAGATCCCAGCCCAAAAAGTAAACCTTGAAGTAGCTAGGTCAATGGACCTCAGTAGCAGACATGCATCTTATCAATGAGCAGAATTCACTCACAAGAGTGAGTTCCCTGTACATAATAAACTTCTTGGGATCTGTGGTGTTCAAGTTCTCAAAGAGAAGAGGCATGAACTTGGAATACCTTGTTGCACCAGGAACTAAGGTTGCTCCATGCAGGCAAGCATCCAGATCAATATTTGCATGTGCAAGAAATCCTGGCCAGATGTAGGGTGCAAGTATCTTTGTGCTATGAACAACTATATGTTAATTCAATGTAAAGGCACTCATGAACTGATTATGAGCACTGAAGTTCAAAAATCAGAGATAAGGTAACTCACCATCCTCCTGAATTGCAGATTGCCCTCCAGGTTGGTATAAAATTTGGGTGGAATTGCCTGGTAGAGCTCTGCCTGAGCATCTAGGTCCTAGTTTTCTGGAGTGATGTACTGAAGGAGATCTGTGATAGTAGCATGGATGGTTGAAATGTCAATGTGTCACTGAGGCCAGATGCTGGGTGCAATGAACATCTCATTCATCACACTGAACTTTTTCCCAATGAGCTTGATCTGTCAGTTATTACCTTCCTTGTTGCTTTCATTGTCAATTATATCATTATTGTCATCAGCTTCACCCCCCATCCTAGGACCATTGGATGGCTGCCTTGGCACATTTGAGTTGTTATCTTGGTTGGACTGGAGGGTTGTGAGTAGCCCCTTCTGAGTTGCAGCTGTGCTGTTCTCTATAACAAGGTGGACATGCTCTACAAGAGCCTGATCACAAGCTGGATTATATGGGATTTGATTGTGCACAGGCTAATTACCTGAGTGATGAGATCAAGCCAGCCTGGGTGGATCACTGTTGAGACTAAGAGACTCACCTCTGTGTACATGACTTGGAATGGCTGCTGTGAGGATTGTAACTGTGGCCAGGGTTGCAATCGAGGGTCTACAGGGGCTGGAAACTGAGGAAGTAAACCATGAAAGGCTTGGAGAGAGTGGAAAGGGTCCACATGATGTTGGAATGGTGGACTGATGTTTGCAGAACATTGAACATTGAGTTGGCTGATGAACAATAGTTGGAGGAGGAAGGGGAACATTTTGCAAAGGAGCAGCTCATTTTTGAGGGGCTTTTGGATGTTTCTTAGCTGCCTGTTAAGAAGCCATGGTTGCAAGAGGTGGATGCTAACTGATCATATTTATCTTGAAGGCTATAACAGGTCAAAAACAAATCAACCTGAGAATGAATCAGTTGTATTTGTACTGCAATTGACAGTGAATATCTTCATCTATGCTTGAAGGTTGCTAATTAGCAGCTATCTGGGACAAATCCCAAAGCAAAATGTATTTGGATAGTAAGGAAAGTACAGTGAGGAGGACCAGGTCAGGAAAAGAGTGATGTATATCAGATAGTATCAGTACTTCTGGAGGATGCAGATGCTTCTTTATAGTGCTCAGCAGTGTTCTTGTCTGTATTTAAAGAGTGTCAGTACTGATTATCTTGTGTGAGCTTCAAAATGAAGATAGGTAAGGTGGGAGAAGTGTGGTAGAGATAGAGAAGCAGGGAAGGGGAAGTGTATATCAGAGATTATCAACACTTCAAGAAGGTGCAAGGACTTACTTGAAGTGTTCTTGTCTATATCAAAAGGGTAGGGCTCTTGATTATCTAGTGTGAACTTTGAAGCAAGGGTTGGTGAAGTATGGTGAGGATGGCAAAATGGGGAAAGAGAGGTGTGTTGTGATGAATATCAATGCTTTAAGGGGACAAAAATGCTGTGCTATGGTACTTGGTGATATTTTTGTCTATGTTTTGAGGGTAGAACCTTTGATTATCTTGCATGAACTTTGAAGCGAGGGTTGGTAAAGTAAGGAAGGTCCAGCAAGGATGGAGAAGTCAGGAACTTGGGAAATAGCACTTCAAGAGAAAACAAATGCTGTGTAGAGGTACTTGGCAGCATCATTGGCTATAATTGGAATGCATAAGCTTTGATTATCTTGTGTGAACTTTGGGGCATGGGTTGGCGAAGCAAGGAAAGAGCAGTAGGGGCACCACAGTAGGGAAGAGGCATGTACCAATCAATATTGGTGCTTTGAGAGGAGACAAATGCTGAGGTGAGGCACTTGGTGGTGTTCTTGTCTACATTTGAAAGGAGAATGCCTACACATTTTGGGGTGAGGATTATTAAGTGAAGGAAAAATATATGATGAGGATGGAGAAGAGAGGAAGATGAGGTGTATATTGGGAGATCAATGTATCTATACAACAAGAGTACTGTTGACATACCTAGCAGTGTTTCCTAACTCTGTTCAGGCTGATAGCTCAGCTAGAGTTTGGGAAGGAGGAGTAAGCAAGGTCTTGAAGCCACACACCTCCAACTAAAGCTACTTTTTCTTGAGATTGAGTTATATCCATCATAGGTATCAGTCCAGTGATCTTAGTATCAACATATGCAATCCCACCTGATATACTGCAGAGTTGTCTCAAGAATGCAATGAGATGTACATAGAAGAAGAATGATCTTGTGGACAAAGCTTTTGATGGGATGATGCACTATGGAGATCTAGACAGTTTGATATGAGTGAGGTTGAGCCTGTAAAAGGGGAATAAGTGTAGGTTGAGACTGATAAAAATTTGTACCTGAGGGTAGCTACAAGTGTGTGATAGTGTCAAGAAAACAGAAGGTGTATCTCCTGGACAAAAAATATGATCTATAAATGCTGATCAATCAGATAAAATGGCAAGAATAGAGTCACACATTTGAATGGCTGAATAGTCCTACAGTGAATCAGTTTCTGAGTTATTTAAACTAGTTGGCAGTTGCATGCTTTGGCTGGAGAAGGGTGGGATTGCATAGCTCTAGAGACATATCTGGTGACTGATAAAGGGAAGATCATAGACAGCAAGGCACAGATACCCAGATGTACAACAAGCTGAATATGTGAAAGAGACAAGGAGGAAGAAGATGTGAAGTTGCAAACAAAGCTGTGTTATCTGAAGACCCTATTATTGGAAAAAGACTGGTGACTTTGTTGATTGCTGGCCATCAAATTACATTATCAAAATCAGTTGCACTCAGCAACCTTTTGAACCAACTGACTTACCCTTCCACTCAGTTTTCCCCTCACCAGCTACTCCCCACACACTTGCCTGCTCACCAATGCCAGTGACCAGAAAGTCCCAAAAAAACAAGAAAGCAACAGTAAAGCAGGGGCTTTCTGCCACTCCAGAAGGCAAGTATCATCAATCACCTATATCCATATATACTCACTATCTTAAATCTGTCACTAACAATTTATGGTCAATTGCTTGCTATGGATGCAATGCCTCAGGCTTATCTCAGAACCCCCTGCCCAATCCCATCCTAAGGTTTTGCATTAATTTTGTAATTAAGCATTTGTCCCCTATGGTCTTCCTACCCATGAATGCACCTGCTCCTCTCAAGATGGAACATTACAAGTGGCTCAGGCCCATTGCTCAGCAAGGATGAAGGCTAGAGCTGAAGAGAAAGGTCTGATTTTTCTGTGATAACTCATTTTCTATTTGTTAATTTGTCAACGTTTCTCAGCTGCCAATGCACAAGTAATGCCAGTTTTCAAGCCAATTCCATGGGAGAATCTGAGACCGGCAGGCTTGAAGCATGTTCTCAAGCATGCTGGTACCCAATCTTCCTCCCAATCAAAGCAAACTACTGGTATAGTTATTATATCTTATTATAGTCCATCCCAATATCTGATCTTTATTTCTTTAGATTCTGTGGAGCTCAGCAATAAACCTTCTGGCATCAATACTCTGGGACCAGAAGAGCTACTTCATGTACCTAATATATAAATTGAATATCATCCTAGTACCAAACAAAGCCCTGAAACAGCCTTCCTCAAGGACTTCTGATCTCCTAAACCCTGTTTGCAATCTGCTGCCATTCCCCCTACCTTAGAACTTGCCCCACCTCCACTAGTCTCACCCCTAGCTGCTCCTTCACTTGCTTCCCAACCTGCTACTTCTCTGCCTCCTGCTGCTTTGACAATGCTCTTGCCATGGTCCCTGTTTGACAATAAATCTAAATATAAGTTTGCCAAAATTGTGCTTGAGGCCTTGCTCACCTACTCCCATGTCAAATCTCTCTGTGAAATCATTGATTGCACCTGTTCTGGCATAGATGACTTTGGCATCAAAACCCCTGCTGATTACAAGCACTGCCTCAACAATGTCAACACTTCGTTGCCCTCTGTGAGTACATTTCTGTTACCACTTCTCTGAATAAAATCATTACTCAGCCCCAGTTGGCTGTAGTTTAACAAGTACACTATGAAATCAAGCTTTGACAATCTCGAGATTGAATATGACTTCTGGTGTATGGACCTATAGAAGTGGGCAATGCACCTTGTTCATAGTCTGCTGCTGGCTTCTAATTTTACATAGGATCTGGAGAAGCTGTTTAAGTATGATTGTGACCCTTATGTTTAATTCTATGATGAGCCTTGGACTGCTGACTGATGGCATGAAATCCAGGTGAGTTTTGGTAGATTTGTTTACTTGCACATGAATAAATTATAGTACAGACATGTATGCTTACAAGAATGAACTTCCTGAAAATGTGCACCTCCTTGGGTTCATCCTCTATGCTGACAAAACTCAACTCTTGCCAATTGGTAGTCAGATGGCTTATCTGGTCATGGCACAGCTTGCAAACATGCCAGTCCATGTTCAGAATAGGAGTGGACATGGTGGAAGTTACATTGTTGGCTGGTTGCCTATAGTAAGTGTTAATCATCTAATAATCTATGAATTACTTCACTGTTACCCTAGATTGAAGGTGGTGAAGACCAAAAGGGGCACAGGCATTTTGTTGATCTCAAACAAGTCATTTGGCATGATTTGTTCGTTAAATTACTCCAAACTTTGGCAAAGAGGGAAAATGGTGATCATGTTCAGTGCAGTGATAGTAGGGATCAACTTTTGTTTCCTGGCATCCTTATCTTGTCAGCTGATTATGAAGAGCAGTGCATATTTCATATTTCGAGCCATGTACTCTACTAATAAGCATTGAGATTGGTTCTAGCATTGATTCATGGATTCCAGGGTTCATTTCCATGCCCATTTTATCTTGTTCCAACTGGGAGTCAACTGAATCTCACAACATGATATACATTATAGACACAGGTAGATTTGCAGGTTACAGTAAGGAGAGCAATAGTGGGTGGGATCACGAAAGTGCTAGTCAAGCAAATTCTCAAAGAAAAGGGACTGCGTCAAGTGGATGTGAGTACCACCATGACATTTCAGCTGAAAACTGTATGCTTATTTATTATTAGAAAGAATGTGTTTTGGACCATGCCATTTTCTGATCCCCACAAAGTCTTGACTTTCAACTGGATACACAATACTGTAACTCTCATAGGTTATGCTGAAAGCATCCATAGCCATTACTCAAGAAGCCATTGAGAAACTGGGTCATATTGTTATGACAAAGGTTGATGATCAGTATATGTCTCCAATCTGACATATATCTCATACTGATCTATACCCAGTGTAGCCATGGTGCTGCAATGGCACAGTATCAATCACTTCAACAAGGTCCTTTATGTTCACTTCACTGATGCCAAAAAATTTGAAGACATTGTCAATGTACATTGTTAAGTCTAGTTAAGAGTTCAGTATAACATCTCATGTTCATGTTTGCTTCAGTAGCTGTCATTGTATATCACACATGATTTATTCCTGTCCCAGATGTACCACACTAGTTACCTTCTCCTGTGTCTTGTTCAACATTATCTTAATATCAACATGTATGTGGCACTTGATGTATAGACCAAACAGATGATTCAAGCTGGAGAGCACAAGATTGAGCTATTTCAGAAGTCTCTTCAGGTACATATAGCTCTCTCTTAATACTGAAGAGGCAGAAATGTAATTGTTAAGGTAATAAAGGGAATGTAGTCAGATAGTGAATGATAGGTAATGTTAATAATAATAACAACCAACACTCCTAAACTCAATGCAAGTTCGTGGGAGGTTAATTAATAAAGAAGGATGTTTTGTGAAAGTGCAAAGATTGATAATGAAAGATAATGGGAGTTGTCTGTAGACCAGTTTGTAATGGAATGACCAGTTTGCGAAAGATACTCGACAATCCTTGTTATGCGATGCTGCACAACTACAAGTCCCTTAGAATGCAGAAGTATAATAGACCAGTATTCACGAATCATCACTTTCACTAACACTTGGCACTATTATAATACAACTAACACTGACTAGCACCACTCCTGGATACTAGATGCAATATACAGCTTATAAGTCTTTTCCAGACTTCTTCACACTCTGAACTTATATGAATCTCACAGTAATGTTCTTTCTCAAAAGGTGATTTCCAATTCTTTAATGGTCTATGACTGAAGGGTGCTCAATACACTTTTTACTACTCACTCAGATATGTCGTGTGGGACAGTCTCTAAGCATAGCCTTTAGCAGGTGAGATTCCTTGCTAGACTATACACTTGACAAATGTTTATATTGGTTTTGTGAAAGTACTAAAGGAGTGATTACATGGATGATGCATACACATTGTTGATAATAAAAGGAGATTTATTGAAAGGTTGTCCAATAGGAGTATTCCTGGGTTTTCCTTGGGGTTTAAGTACTGACACATCCTTTCACAAAGGTGTGCTTACTTTTGCTCCTCTGATATCATGACATCTCTATCACTGCTGATGGTTGTCTTATTCTGCAAAAGCTCATTCCTGACTGTAATAATGTCTACTAGTCAGTAGTCAAGTGCTGACGCATCCTGTTAGTTCCTACTAATCTAGTTCTATAATCAAGTGGGTCATTCAGTGCCCATGTGGAATTTCTCTGTCTTTCATGAAAGGGTATACTTCTGCTGTAGCAATGTTAAAAAGATAGGACTTCTGCAAATGTGCACAAGTGGCTGTCCAGATCAGAAGGCTAAGCTTTTGATCTCTGATTAGTTAGCCCATCATTGTTCTTTCAAGAAAGACTTACTAGAACAATACCCAGGTTATAGGCTAAGATTACAAAGGGTTATAGGGTACACATCCCGACTGTGTTTGCTAAGTCTCAACATCATCCCATAGCCTCTTGTTACTCTTGATCATTAATAGTCATTTTGTGAATGTACTGTGTTTTCGTGAGTGTGTGTGTTACACTAGGGTCTTACAGTAGGGTTCCTTAATATCTATACAGTCACCCAATATATTGACTATATCATCGAAATTAACAATTTCATGGCTAATGCTGTTTGGGCTATAACAATGCCAATCAACACACTCTTGGTTTACTTCTAATCTACAGGTATACATCACTGCAACACTAAATCAGGAGGACCAGAAAGTATGGGAGTTTGTTAAACTCCACATACTCTCATACCTCTTCTCTGATATTTGAAATAAGGGTGCAACAAAGAATGCAAACATGCAGCCAAGTGAATCAAAGCATTGCAAGCTCAAGAATGCATGGCAAAGAACAGATTTCTGCAATATTGCCCCTCAGGTTTGCTACTTTCTAATACATCACTAAGAGGGCTAATCAATATGTCAGATCCTCTATAAGATCAATCAACTCAATTGGATGAATTTTATTCAAGCTCAGATTGATGTCAAAGATCTGTCACAGGAACATAAAAATGCTGAATTTGTCCAGTCAAAGCCCACAGATTTTGGTAAGGTAGAGTTTAGGGCTACTTGCTCAGACTTGAAGCAACTGGTCTTTGGTGATACCACTCAAGATCACAAAGGGCTGGCAAGCTTCAAGAATCTTACTGAAAATGTCAACAATTTTTACAAGGCACACACTGAAGAGTATGGCTTGAAGAGGCAGATTGAGGAGGCAACTGAATTTATTCAGCCCTATTTCACAGTATGTTTTGTCTTCTTTGCAGTGATTCACTTCTGATTGTGGTTAGTACATAGAGTATACATTTATCAAAGTTCATTATCCCTCAGAGGTCAATTGGAAGCAAGAAACTGATTATTTGTGATGCACTGAGAACTTCCAGGGCTGCCTACACTACAATACAATAATCTATAACTATGGTGGTGAAATGAAGTTTGCAAAGCTGCAGATGGCTTTTACAGTCAAGCTCAATATTGACATCATCCCCTTTTGCCTTATCTGCCCCAACAATATTATCAGCCAACAATGCTGCCTAATGAAGGATGATGACCTTCAGCTTCTTCAACTGAAACAGCTTGCCCCCACCCATTCAGAAATCATATTTATACAAGCAATCATTTGAGAGGTTCCAGTTTTTCTAGCATATAGTAGTAATGTATGAGCAGAAGAATTCATTGTGTTTGATGTCATCAATACTGACATGTTTCTTCATATATGTCCATACTTCCAATAACCTGTGCTCAGTTTATAGCATGCTCAATTAATTGTTATATCCAAATTTTATTATTATTAGATGGTTATTATGTTTATTTCTTGGTCCTCATTTGTTGTGAGCCCTATACCATTCATATCTGAGTGCTATCTGACTGTAGCTTGGTTGTAGCAAAGTCTTTGTGTTGACTGCTAGCCTTTAGACACTACAATTGTTATAATGCCAGTTAGAACTAGCTCAATTTGGTAATGATGGCCCTAGAATGGTTGTGACAGGGTCCAGCATGCCATAACAATGCTCCAGCCATGATAACACTGATATAACTAAAGCTTGGCAATCCAATAGGGGTTATTACTAATGCTGGTGTTATAATGAATTTCAGCTTTTTCTGACACAGTCTTCCAATCCACCACTCCCAAACCCTTGTGCACAGCTCTAATTCTATGGACTAACAATATTCATCATTTTACTATTTCTTATTACCTTCAATCACCCCACAGCCACTTCACCTGCACAAGAATACATGTTTGCTGCAGAACCACATAGATGTCACTGATGCAATATAGTATATAAAGGGGTAGGGGTCATACTCAGTAGCCCCATAGCAAACAATAACCTATGAAAGTGCTAATGAGAGCTGCAAACCAACTTAGAGTGTAAATAAGCTTCACTGATGAAAGAGTTTGCTATGCATCCAAATTTAGTGCTATTATGAGAGTTGTGAGAAGATCACTCAAAAGGTGGACTGATACTGTCAGTTTTTTTTATGAGAAGCCATAAGCATAATCCTTGATGAGCCACAACTAAGTAAACTGCTCTGTTATGACCTAAGCTGGAACTCAGGCTGTGACAAGTCTGTAAAGACTTGAGAGTGATGAGAGAGCAAAGGAAAGAAGGACAAGTTAGTAAAGCAAAAGGTACTACACTGTAACTACCATGCTTATATACCAGAGTGATGAGTCATAGAAGTCTAAGAATAGAAGTGGGTGAGTAAGTGAGGATTCATAGTAACTTAGCATGTGACTAAGAAGATAGTAATGGCTGAGTAAGGCTATGTAAGGCTATGTATAGTAAGGCTGTGCATAACATTACCTCCCCTTCAAGTGTTCATGTCCTCATGAAAAATTACTTCAATGGTCCATGTAAGGTAGAGCATACTGGAAATGTGAATTGTGCTAAGAAATTCTGAGCTTCTTCAAATGTTGAGGGTTGTTGTAGTCAATGAGTGATATAGGCACAGACCTCCTTAGTAGGCCAAGTATGAATCAATTATTCACTGTTTTGTAGCTGATGAGGAACCAGACATGGTTGGGTCCTATTGTATAGAGGTGGATAGGTATAGCTCAATATGTGATGTGGTTGTTATGGCAGAATTTGACAAGATAGTGCATTATGCCTCTCCAATATTCTTGGTCTGACTCTCTATTTTCCCTGAGGGTTTTCTATGCCTAGAAACTGTTGGCTTTGACAGATATAGCTTTTTTTAGGTGTTAATATTTCTAATCAGAGTGCCTAGTAATGTCATGTATCACAACTTGTGAATGATGTTATGTAAGACAGCAGCTAACTAGGTCTTTAACCTACTTCAATTAATGAACTTGAGTGTTCTCAAAAGTCCAATTAAGTGAAGGCCAAGATGGCTTGTGTGAGGCAAGAGTAGCATGAGGTTTGAGACACCTAACCCTAAAGAAACACGAGAAAAGGTACGAAATCACCGTATTTATTCCGGGCTACTCTGAATGTCATCGTCTTCCAGTTTCATCCAAGTCTCTTCCAGTAGAATCTGTGGCATTGGAATCACTCCCTCAGCGCTGACGACGGTGATGTAGCGCTGTGCTCAAACTGGATTGCATGCTACCTGTAATGTCAGATCATCATGCAGAAGCGATAATGGGTGGTACCATCCGACCCTATCCACCACCTCATATATAAGTAGTCAAACTTGTACTATATTCTCCAGTCTGATAATCAACTAAGTCACATATTACTACGTTGTCTGACCTCTACTCTCTTCTTGCCCTCCCATCTCTATCTGTTTCCGAAATCTGAGTCAGCATCAGTAGTGGCACAACACATAAGTTGAGGCCAAGACCCACTCCTGTGTTTAACAACCAGATCAGTCATCTCTGCTCCTCTGTCCTAGATACCTAGTCTTGAACATCAGCTCTGTCCCCCATCCTTTAGTAACCCAGTTCTTGACAGCTCTAGCCAATATGCTCCTTCTCTGATTGGTTTTTTTACATTGAAGAGTCTGTATCTTTTGTAATCAAGCTTCTTTGTGAGCCAATTTGTTGTGATATAGGTGCCTTTGACCCATACAAGTTCTCCTTCTTTGAGGTTAAGGGCTTATTGTGATGCAAAAACCGAAAATAAACAAGAAATAATAATATTTTTGTGATTTCACACTTAGTATTATAAAAGAATAATGCTATACCTAAGAGCCCTATAGCATGTTAGTGGTGTAGCTACAAACCTACTTACTAAGAAGTAATATGGTCAACCAATACAGCAGGTGAGACTGGTAATCTAGTACAGCTGTCCACTGTTGTGAACCATTCTAGGAATTTGAACCCTCAACTTCAGGACACCACCATCACCAAATTACTACTTTGGGACTTGAGGGAAACCTTCATGCCAAGAACAATCTGAATGATCTAAAAATAAGGTCCAAGGTCTAGAACTGGATCAGAAGGATCAATGGACTAGTTAACAGATAATGATCTGCATTTTCCATATGTACAAGACAAAAACCTAGCTACTCTGCTGCTTAGCTATGTCATTTCTGTACTGCTTAGTTATCTGGCTGTACTGGCCAAGCAAACCAATAGTTGTATTGACGTGGCAGAGGTTCTTGGATAAAGAAAATATCACAGCTGAAATGCTTATCTATGATTAAAGAAGGAGTAATGAAAGAAACTCATGTGGTAGCTACTCTACTACCCATATGGCAACTTGAATGGGCTTACTGGTTGGCATTGCATTGTAAAAGTATACCCAGCCAGATCCAGGACAATTCAGTCATTTTCTATTAGTGAATTTCAAGTCATACCTATTTCTTTCTAGAATATTTCATCTATTTTGATATCTCTCAAATAATATAAAAAGGACCTGACAGCATGTGGATAGGCAAGGAATTCTATGCCTCCATAGTGCTATAGGGTGTGCAGATCACAAACTAAGCATTTTCAAGTGAATAAGTGATTAACTGTCTAAGAGAACTCTAGCAGGAAAGACTTCTACTAGTTAGTCTAAGAAATATTCTAAGATATTTTGAGTTCAATCTAGCATCATAGCAAAGTAGCTACCAAGCTAAGAAGGCTTGTAGTTAAAGCATATCAACCACACCAGCACCAGTGTGTGACTGAGTGGGTGATTATAGGCAAGGTCCAGTTGACCTTAGAGAGAAATAGAGACATCCTCAGAATAAAAGATCTTAGTTATAGAAGTCATCTAAGCATCACAAACTGCGCACTTAGTCAGGATCCTAGTATAGTATTTGAGAATTTCACAAAGTAACTAGTTCAGCATTCAGTTACATTGCACATTTCGCATTTTTCAGTAGTAGCTACCTAAATTCTCATCTATTTCTCATACTTCCCCTCAAATTCATTTGAGGTTACATTCTAGCTACCTAGCTAGTACTCTACTTGATGTTATATCCATATGCCAACAAGCCTCAACATTGTCCCCTCTGCCAGTTGTGTTGTTTCTCCATTGTGTCTTGGTTGTTGCTTAATGCCACCAATACTTCCCTTCTTGTTTCCTCTAACTGTTTCAGCCATTTTTCTAGAGATGGGATTTCCATCTTGATTGCCAAGTTCCTTTCCAGGGGTGTCATTCATAGTTGACATAGAATGGAGATTGTCCTGTTGCTGAGTGTGCTTTGTCATTGTACTGGAATTCTGCTGTTGCAAGCCACCTCACCCAGTTGTTTTGTTCATAGTTGATGTAATGTCATAAGAACATTTTGACTTCTCAGTTAATTTTTTCTGTTTGTCCATCTGTCTGGAGGTGGTAAGCTATTGAGAGGTTTTGCTTGATTCCTATCATTTTGCATAGTTCCTTCATGAAAGTTGATGTAAACTGTGGCCCTCTGTCACTGACAATTCCTTGTGAAATTCCATGGAGTTTCCAGATTTTGTCTCTGTAGAGCTTGGCAAGCTTCCCTGATGATATATTTGTTGTTATAGGGATGAGTTGTATCATTTAGAGTATCTGTCAACCACTACTAGAATAGTGTCTTTTCCTTGTGATGGTAGGAGTGGTCTGATTATGTTGATGCTGATTTCTTCCCATGGTTGTGACAGTGTGGATAAAGGATGTAATAGTCCCACTGATTGGGTGTGCAAAGCCTTGTTTTGTTGACATGTGTGGCATCCTTTGACAAATCATTTGACATTGTTTTGTAATGATAGCTACCAAAAGATTCTTTTGATTAGATTGATCATGTGGTATTGTCCTGGATGTCCTGCATCTGGATCATTATGGTATGTGACTAGGATGTCTTCCTGTAATTTGGTGAGTTTAGGTACATATATCTGTCCCTTGAAGTATGGGGCTCCATCTTCTTCCCACACTATCTTGGGGTCTTTTTGGGCTTCTTGGAACATTGTTTCTCATGCTGTGTGATCTTGAATTCTTTTCAGGATGTCTTCTTCTCCTTCCACTTGGAAATAGATATTGCATAGTATCCTAATTTCAGTTGTGACCTCTTCTTCAACTGTTGTTCCTTAGACAAATGTTTTCTCCCCAATAGAGTGATGTCTCTATTGTTGTTCCTTGTGTCAAAACCCATTTTTCATGAGAGTATGTCTGCCTTTGTGTTCATCTTCCCTAGTATGTGTTTGATCATGAAGTCATAGTCCTGGAGTTTGAGGTACCATTGTGCTTGTTATCTGCTCAGTTTATGGGGTTCCCTGAAATACTTTAGGTTTTCGTGGTCTGACCATATCTCAAATTGGGTTTCTGCATTGAATAGGTATTGTCTCCATACTTTCAGTGCCTCAACAATAGCTAGGAGTTCCTTGTCATATATCTTGTGGTTTTGTTCTGCTGGGTTTATGGTAGATGATAGAAATGCTACAGGTTTCCATTTGTTTTTCTGTTCTTGTGATAGTACTCCTCCTATAGCATGTCCTGAGGCATCCACCTCTACTCTGAATTGTCCAGTTTGTTGTGGTAGGGCAAGAACTGGTTCTTCTATGACTAGTTTCTTGAGTTCATTGAATGCCTTTTGTTTGTTGTCTTCCCATTTCCATTCTCCTTTTTCTGTGAGTTTGTTGAGTGGGACTGTGATGTAGCTGAAATTCCATATGAACCATTTGTAGAAGTTGACAAATCCCAGGAAACTTTCAACACCTTTGGTGTTCTTCAGTGTTTTCCAATTCCTAACTGCAGCAACTTTGTCATATTCCATCTTGACTTCTCCCCCTCCTACCTGTACTCCAAGGATTAGGATCTCTGTAGCATCAAACTCATATTTGGACTGTTTGAAGCATAGGTTGTGCTTTTCTGCTACTTTTAGGAACCATATCATGTGTTTTTGGAGTTCTTCTGTGGTTGAGGCTGGTATGATAAAGTTGTCCATGTAGTTTGCTAGTACTCCTTCATGTAATAGTTCCTGGAATGTGCTTGTCATCATCCTTTGGAACATTCCAGGTGAGTTATACATTCCAAAGAACATGACTTTTGGTTCAAAAAGTCCTTTGTTCATTAGGAATGCTGCCTTCCATTTGTCTCCCTCTTTGATGCAGACATTATTATATCCCCAGATGGGATCAAATTTGTTGAAATACTTAGCATCTTTTAGTTTGTTGATAACTTCCCCTATGAGTGGTAGTAGTGTTTTATCTTTGATTGTATATTAGTTTAGCCATCTGTAGTTCTGGCCCAGGTATAGTGACCCATCTTTCTTTGGTATGAAGAAGCATGGAGAGGCATATTGTGATCTGGACCCTGTGATTAGTCCTGACTTGAGTTGTTTGTCAATCCATGTGTGCAGTTCATTTTCTTCTTTTGGTGTCATGGGGTAGACTTTTGCATTTAGTTCCTTGGGTGCTTTATCTATTAGGCTGATCTTGTGGTCCCATTCTCTCCTTTCCAGTAGTTTTTCAAACTTCTTCTTGTTGAATAGGTGCATAAATAGCTGTATGTAGTCTGGCAGACCTTCAGGCATTCTTGAAGGGAAAGCCAAAGGGAAAGGGTGGAGGGTACACATCCCTAGATATAGATTCATTTATGCAAACTCAAGTGGAGGGCATTTGGATTATACTATCACTATATACAGATCCATCCTCCATTGCCTACAAAAAATAGCAAGAGTCTTCTAAGCTGGCTGCTATATCACTGGGGAGGTATGGAAATTACTGTGCTCGAGTGTTAAGGAAACTCACCAGAGCCTACATTCATGACCAAGAGGTCCTTCCTGTTAATCCTTATGGGGAATGGAATAGCACTCTCCTGGTTAACAAAGATCTGTGTAATGATATCAATCTCTACTTACAAGAGCTTGGCAATCAAATCATGGCACTAAAGCTTGTAGAATTTCTGGAGTGTCCGGAGACAAAGGAAAAACATGGAATTAATGAAAAGATCTCTGAGCACACTGCACAGCAGTACCTAGAGGCTTTGAGCTTTAGATTTGGAATAGAGAAGAAGGGTCTATACTTTGATGGCCATGAATGAGAGGATGTGGTGGACCACCAAGATAATGTATTCCTTCCCAAGTGGCAGGAACTCCAACCTCACATGCAGCAGTTTGATTGTGAGAGAAATCTTATCCCTTCAAGTTCTTAGGACAATCAAAAGCTTGTCCCCTGGTGGCATGATGAATGTATTTTCTTTGCTCATGATTAGCAGTGCTGTACTTGGTTCCATAAGGATGCTGATGCACTATCTTATGCAAAAAGAAATGGACCATCAGTTATGGTAGCCCGTGCTGTCTCAGCCAAGTATAGAAGGCTTGAGTCCAAGGATGGTTCAAGGACTGCAAGGCATATAATGAAACCAGGGAAGAACTGTGATGGTTATTTCACTAATGATGACATTCTCGAACAATTTGTGGAAATGGTCTCTATTGCAAAAGAGAATTATCCTGACAATGATCACATCTTTATGTATGACAATGCTACCACCCATACCAAATATGAACCAACTGCCCCATTGGCTCAGAAAATGCCAAATAAAACTCCCAAAATTGGCAAGAACTGGCTTGTGAAGGTGCTGGCATGAGACACTGATAGAAGGGTCATCAAAGATGATAATGGGAAGGTTGTAATAACTGAGGCCTGGATGATAGACACAATCTATAATGGAGTTCCCCAGTGTTTCTACTATCCAGATGGGCATCCCCAGGCTGGAGTTTTCAAGGGAATGGTAGTAATATTGCAGGAGTGAGGGTATGATATTTGCGGAAAGCTTGCTCTTTAGTGAGCCAGACTTTTCCCATGTCAAGACATGGGTAGAGGTTGTTGCTGAGAGTCTTGGCATTGAGGTCATGTTTATCCCAAAATATCACTGTGAAGTCAATCTTATTCAGCAGTGCTGGGGATATGCAAAGCAGTTCTACTGCTTCTTTCCTCTATCATCTCATGAGGATCATCTGGAGCAGAATGCTTTAGCTTTCCTCAACAAGGTCCCACTACAGTCCATCCTATGGTGAGCAGAAAAGTTGTTCCACATTCAAAATTTCCCCTTTTCATTCAAACCATCCAGAATAGATTCTCAACTCAGTCATAACAGTTTATAGATGCCTATTCCCATGGACTTAATGGCCAGCAGGCTGCATGGGCTGCATGAAAATACCATGGCCATCAAGTCCTTTCAACAACAATACTCGAAGAGCTTGTTAGAGAAGGTATAAACTGAAACTACAGCTTCATTTCTTGATATTTCCTCGCAATATTTGGAATATGACATTTATGGACTATTATTGTTATAGTGACACTGGCCCAGTCTAAGCTGGCACAATAAGTATCAACTTGATCTTATCAAAGGGGACTCCTTCTCAGTAAGCGACAAAGTTATTTACAAAGTCAGAGTTATAATACGGCGATTATAAGTGTAAAGACTTTAATAATTGAGATCTTAGAGCTTAAGTTCAATTCGACTTTGTGTAGATAAAGGCTTATATTGAGTCTCTACCTAACCAAGTAGAAACAATATTTCTTCTTGGTAGATGTCAACAACTTATATACAATACAAGTCTGTATCTATTATTAACTAGGGTCAAGGGCTTCTACTGAAAGAAGAGAAGCATACAGCTTCCTTAACGCTAATTAAACTATATAAGATGCAATCTGTCAAAGAAGCTTTAGAAGTTCTTCTAAAGAAGTTCTTCTTTGATCATCTGACTAGATCACAAGATAGTCCAAATATAGCGCAGCTATATTTAATAATCACATGTCATTAAAAGGTAAACAAAACCAAACAAGTCATAATGAGTCAAAGTAAAATAGAAAAACATAAGAACAAATAAGATGAAAATATAATTGCAATATTACTTAAGTAAAGCTAATATTAACTTCATATTGTATAGGAAACAAATGCTAGATATAATCAATATACATAACAATTATGCACAAAATATTTGTCTCTGAATTACATTGAACATACTTGTTTGTCTCCCACCATGAAATCATTTATTTTCTTCTGAATTTGGTCATCATGTCATGAAGATAGTCACTGCATGTGATGTTGGTGGGGTATGGATGTCCACTACCTTAAGGTTGCACCTACTCTGAACTGTCCTGAAAATCCTCCTTGTCATCTTTTCTTCTACCCCTACTCCTCTAACTTTTGTTTTTGGACTCCTGCAGTCTTTGGCTCTATGGCCCCTCTTTCCACAGTTATAGCATCCTTCTGCCTTTGGTTGCCTCCATTCTTTCACCATGTGTCCATACTTGTTGCAGTTGAAACACTTGGGCTTCCCTTGCTTGTTGTACTTTGAGAGTAATTATCTGAATTGATAACCTATCTCCATGGGTTGGCTGGCTCCCCTATATGTTATTCCTGTACCAGTGTGGGTGTTGCTCCTGTCTGTGAATTCAAAGCCTTGTCCAACAGAAAGTACAGCTGTCTTCTATGCTGTGTAGGTTTTTGGCATTGACTTGGGGGGGTACCCTAGGATTGCTTTGATGATGTCTGCACACATATTTTTCTTTAGTAATAATATGGCATGAGTTTTGTCAGTTTTTGCTTGTGTTTTAAGCACTTCAAATTCAATTAAGAAGTCAGCTGTGTGCTTCTTGTTTTGCTTAAAGCTCTCAATTCTCCATTGAGTGTTGACTTGGAGTGCATTATCACTGAAGAGTCCTTTGAAAGTTGTTTTCCATGTATTCCAATCTGTGGTGTCTGCCCTAGCATTCAGGAAATCTATCTCCATCTGAGAAAAATCTCCTGCTATGCCTCCTTTGAGTTGTGATATAACTGCTGTTACTTGGTCATCCACATTGTTAATTTTGTTGAATTTAAGGTAAAGAAGCATTGACCTCCACCAGTCTTTGAACTTTGATTGAGTTCCATCAAACAATCCTGGTTCTGGGACCAAGGATTTGGCATTAAACATAGGGGCAGTAACATCTGTCATGTCATCTGAGTTTCTTTGGCTAATGCATAATGATTGGATCCCTTCTTCTAGTCTTTCTACCTCTAGTCCAAGGTGTGTAGTTCTGGGTGGTGTGGGTTGTTCTTCTTCATTGTCTGTTGCTTCTTCCTCCTTGTCTGAAGATTCTTCTTTGTCTGTGATGGGTGGTTCTTCTGTCTGTTCAGCTTCACATTCTCTTTGGACATCTTCTTCTTCAGTGTTAGACACTATTATGCATAACCATTGTCCTTGTTCAGTTACTTCTTTGAGTGAATGGTATTGCTTGTGATGTTGGCAATACTCCATTGCAAAGTGAGTGGGAATGCTTTACCAGATGTTATGACCTTTGTCAGAACTCAGATTGCAACTCTGGCAAAGACTCAAGGATAAGAAAGGGAAAGATACAATTGATAAAGCATAAAAAGTACACTCTACCTAGACATCTATATATACATAAAGGGGACAGACCCAGATAAGTATGAGTCAGGGGACTCAGATAACTATGATGTGGGACTCAAGTAGATACTGGAATAGAATGTATGACATGGGAAGATGAGATAGAAAATAGAAGTGATGTGAGAATGTAAAAACCATATAGATAGGTAACCAAGTTATAACAAGTCATAATCTATGATCAGATGTTCTAGTCTGTTCTGTTCTCTCAGAGGTGTTAGGTCTAGCCACATAAGGAAGTTTAGTGGGAACTCTATTAGTTCCATTATTGGGTCCATCCAGGTACTGGAGATCAGGGAATTCAGATCCTTGTTATGTCTGGCTAGATTCATCTGGATCAGGAGACTTTGGGAAAGCATGAACAGCTTGTTCAGCTGCTGACACAATTTTTCTGATGATAGGCAATTTGACAGTTTGGCAAAGTGCATCAGCATAACACTTGAAGGAATGTGTGTGGTGGAACAATGTGTGTTTAAGAAATAGGATAGTAGTCCAGTCCTCCCTGAATAGGTCAAATTGGACAGCATTGGTGAATCTTTGTGAAGAGTGGCCCTAGCTCCAGTGAAGGGGGTGTCATAGAGTTAAAAAACTCAAATTACATGATGAAGAGGCAGAAATGTAATTGTTAAGGCAGTGAATGCAATGCAGTCAGATAGTGAATGCAATACAGTCAGATAGTGAATGATAGATAGCAATAATAACAATAACAACCAACACTCCTAAACTCAATACAAGTTTGTGGGAGGTTAATCAATAAAGAAAGATGTTTTGTGAAAATGCAAAGGTTGATAATAATAGATAGTGGAAATTGTCTGTAGACTGATTTTCTACTGAAATGACCAGTTTGCAAAAGGAACTTGATGATCCTTGTTATGCAACACTACACAATTACAAGTCCCTTAGAATGCAGAAGTATAATAGAGCAGTATTCACAAATCATTACTTTCACTAACACTTGGCACTATCATAATACAGCTGGTGCTGGCTGGCACCACTCCTGGATATTAGATGCAATATATAGCTTATAAGTCTTTTCCAGACTTTTTCACACTCTGAACTTATATGAATCTCATAGTAATGTTCTTTCTCAAAAGGTGGTTTCCAATTCTTTAATGGTCTATGACCAAAGAACACTGAATGCACTTTTCATTACTCACTCAGATATGTCATATGGGACAATCTCTAAGTGTAGCCTTAGCAGGTGAGATTCCTTGCTAGACTATATGCTTGAAAAAGGTTTATATTGGTTTTGTGAAAGTACTAAAGGAGTAATTACATGGATGATATATACATATTATTGATAGCAAAACAATATTATTGAAGGATTGTCCAATAGGAGTATCTCTGGGATTTCTTTGGGGTTTAAGTGCTGACATGTCCTTTTGCAAATGTTTACTTACATCTGCTCATCTGATATTATGAGATTTTTATCACTGCTCATTATTGTCTTGTTTTGCAAAAGCTTATTCCTCACTGTAGCAATGTTTATTAGTTAGTAGTCAAGTGCTGATGCATCCTGTTAGTTTCCACTAATCTGGTTCTATAGTCAAGTGGGTTATTCAGCAGCCATGCAGAATTCCTCTATCTTTTTGCAAAAGGGTATACTTCTGCTGTAGCAATATTGAAATGCTAAGACTTTTGCAAATGTGTGCAAGTGCCTGTCTGGATCAGATGGCTAAGCCTTTGATCTCCAATTAGTTAGTCATAATTAAGAATGACCTCAACTGGATCAATAGCCAGGTTACAGGCTGAAATCACAAAGGGTCATAGGGTACACATCCTGACCATGATTGCTAAGTCTTGACATCATCCCATAGCCCCTTGTTACTCTGATCATTAATGGCCATTTTGCAAATGTGCTGTGCTATATCAACTTGAATGGGTTTAAGATTTATGAGCAAATTCAACAAGAGGTAATTTCTTCAGCCAGTCAAGTGCATTTTTGGAGCAATAAGGAGAAAGGTACATTTCAATTTCCTGGTTGAAGTGTTCAGTGGTACCACTAGACTGAGGGTGGTATGTGGCAAATCATGTGTGTTCTATTCCTAGCTTCTTGAACAATGCTTGGACAGATTTAGCAACAAATCTAGAGTCTCAATTAGAGATAATTTTGTCTGGGATTCCAAAACATGAGAAGACACTCTTGATTAAAAGATCAGAGATGTGATCTGCAGTGGCTTCTTTCCATGTTGGTCCTATAATTATCTCTTTTGTGAGTCCAGGATCCACTATGGACAAAATAGAATTGAATCTATCTACTTCTGGTAGATCAGTGATGATATCCATAGCTATTTGTGCAGAGAATCATAGTGAATGTGGTCCTTTAATGGGTCAGAGCAGGGGCTTCAAAGGTCATCTATTGATCTTCTGTTGTCAACAGATTGGGCATCCTTTCATGTAGTTCTTGACAAATGCTCTCATGCTAGGCCATATCATAAATGTTGACTTGATTGATGCCCATTGTGACTTGATCATTCTAGATGCTGAAAAGCCACATGGTCTGAAGTAGCATTGCTAGATTGGGAGGAGTACATCAGCAAGTTTGATGTGGAAGGAGAACAATTTGTTGTACTTGTGATTTGGAAAAAGTATTGAACATTATGTAAGCAACATGCTCCTGTGATGTCAAGGAACATGTTGTGAAAGTGGCCATTCCTTGTGAACAATACATTACTACTTCTTCAAATACCACCTCATTAGACCTCTCATAGGGAGTATGACACTCCCATAAAAAATAGGCTTGTTGGAGCCTACAAGGCAACAGAAAATATTGTTGAAGTGGCATACATTTTTGAAGAATCAGATCTCACACTTTCCCCACCCTGCATCTTCCCCTGACCTCAATCCTATTGAGGGTGTTTGGCACGAGCTCAAGGAAATTATCCGACATTCATCACATCCTCCAACATCACTTGACACCCTCAAGGCAGCAGTATATCAAGCCTGGGATGAGCTATCGGTCAACACAATTAATAAATATATTCACACAATGGAAAACTGTGTTCAGGCTGTTTTGAAATCAAGAGGGGGGCATACAGTGGCTCAAAAAAACTGTCCCAATGTTTTCGCATTTTGGACATATTTGCTAATACCAGGGCAGATATATGGCCTAGCATCCTGAAAATATTCACACAGGTACCTTGACATATTGGGCGCATATATTCCCATGATCACATGACCTTGTCCATCAATGAATTATCAATGAATTATCGAAAATATCTACTCATTGGGACAGTTTTTTGACCCCCTATCAGCCTCCCAGTATCTACCTTGTAACATGCCAGGGGAGCATCAGGGCAGGCGTGGGAGTAATAAACAAGATCATGTGACCTTGGTTGACATGTTGAGATGGCTACAACTGTCTTTCTTCCTGCCACTACATCATGAAAGCTATCTCCTCTACCCAATACTCCCAAGTCACTTCTCTTCTCAAAGATGGCTATTCCTTGCGCCAGATTGAACATAAAACTGGTCTAGGAAAGTCTACTGTTGGGAGGATCAAGAAAGAAGTTGATGGGGACAAGGAAAACAACAAGGGAGGACGTCCTTCCAAGCTTTCTCCTCGTGATAAAAAAGCAATAATTCACCAAATAACCTCTGGAAAGCTAGACAATGCTGTCCAGGCTACAACTTTCATTAACTCTACTCTGTCTGACCCTGTCACACCCCAAACTGTCAGAAATACCCTTCAGGATAATGGATTTCGCTCTGTAACCAAGATCAAACGACCTCTACTCAAAAAGCGACATCGTGAGGAACACCTTGACTTTGCACATGAACATAGGAATTGGACAGTGGAGGACTGGAAGAGGGTGTTGTGGACAGATGAAACAAAGATCAACAGGATTGGGTCAGATGGAAAGGTGTATACCTGGAAGGAGAGGGGGGAACCACTGTCAGATAGGACCACTCTCCCTACTGTCAAACATGGAGGAGGTGGTAACATGATGGTGTGGGGGTGTATGGGGTGGAATGGGGTAGGAAAGCTGATAGAGGTTCAAGGGAATATGGATGCAGTGCAATACTGCGAGATTTTGGACAATGGGGTGGTGGAAAGCTTTGAAAAGTTGGAGATGGAGGAGGAGGAGAGGATATTCCAGCAGGATAATGACCCAAAACACACCTCAAAACTGGGACAACAATGGTTTGTGGACAACAACATTCAAGTTCTACCATGGCCTGCACAATCCCCTGACCTAAATCCCATTGAACACCTCTGGACCTACCTGAAGGACCAGCTGAAGGCATATGAAAGACCACCCAAGGGAGTATTTGAATTGTGGGAGAGGCTAGTAGAGGAGTGGAATAAGATTCCAGCAGAAAGGTGCCAAAGGCTGATAGAAAGCATGCCCAGAAGGATTGAGGCAGTTATCAGGGCAAGAGGAGGTCATACAAAGTATTGAGTAGGTAGATAACAGAGGGTCAAAAAACTGTCCCAATGAGTAGATATTTTCGATAATTCATTGATAATTCATTGATGGACAAGGTCATGTGATCATGGGAATATATGCGCCCAATATGTCAAGGTACCTGTGTGAATATTTTCAGGATGCTAGGCCATATATCTGCCCTGGTATTAGCAAATATGTCCAAAATGCGAAAACATTGGGACAGTTTTTTGAGCCACTGTACATGGTGCTGATTGATGCATAAAATACAATTGGATGTTGTTAATAGTCTCCCTTTTCTTCTTCTTGTACATGTGGATGGTTGAGTGTACACAGTGGAATCTATTTTTCTGTGCAGATCAAAAAAATGCGATATATTATGTAATGATCAATACTTTTTCTGATCACGAGTAGACTGGGACAAGTACAATTGGACATATGTGATCAAGAGGATCCAGCAGACCAGTCATGTGATATGATGAAGAATGGACTAATGGAATTTGCTCAACAGACTTTGATTGTTTTATGGACATTGCATTTGGACTTGAACAGTAAAAGATACCTAACTATAGTAGCTGTTACATTGGCCGGCAGATTGTATTTGTGATTAACAGAAATATGATTGTGATATTGGACTTGTATTTGTAGTTTCATAGCTTGATATAATTTTAGCTTAGTTAGTATTTAAGGACTTCAATGTATGAAGATTAAATGCAAGTTTAATCTTTCTTTTATTTTCCAGACTACCTGTGTTTACTTGCCTTGTCTTGAATTCACTTATATTATTGTTGTGTCTCAAACCTCATGCTACCTTTGACTTCTATAAGTCATCTTGGCCCTCTCTTATTAGACTTTTGAGAATACTCAAGTTCATTAATTGAAGTAGGTTAAAGACCCAGTTAGCCACTGTCTTATGTAACTCAATCATGTGTTGTGATGCATGATGTTACTAGGCACTCTGACTGTAAATCTTAACAGGCTATATGACATATTCTTCTAGTTTCCATATTGTTTCAGTTATACCAGGGTGTCCTACTGCTGGGGTGTCATGTACTTGTTGGAGTAAACATTTCTTGAGAGAGTTATTGGTGGGAAGTGTGAAATGTCCTTTTTTGTCAATGTTGGGTGAGCCATTGGATTTTGTTGGGAGTGATTGTTTGATTTCTGGATTAAGAATATCAAGATCAATTGGTGGGAAGGTTGATGGATTGAACATATAGGTAGGGATAGCTGCTTGTAGTTTCTCCTCTTCTTCAGTGATGTGGTCAGGTTGGCATGAGAGTGCATCAGCTGTGACATTTTTAATGCTTGCAATATAGTGGATCTTGACTTTATGAGCACTGATGAGGACAGACCATCAAATTGTCTATTGGGATAATTTCAAGGGTTTAGCCCAATGGATAATATTGTCATGATCCATCCATCCAATAGTTTTATGAGGTGAGCCACTGATATAGTATCACTATTCTTGTAATGGATGGATGATGGCTAGGAATTCTTGTTCTGAAGTATGGTTGCATTTTTTGGTTGGAGAAAGTCCTTTGGAGTGGATGAAACAGGGGTGCATAACTCCATTTGGGTCCTTTTGAAGTAGAACCACACCAGATACATAGTTTGAGATTTTGATTTGTATTTCAAAGGGTTTGTTGAGATCAGTAGTAATGAGAATGGGTTCTTGTAGAAATTTCTCTTTAAGTGTGTTGAACAATGACTGAGCTTCCAAATTCCATTGGAATGGCTGATTTTTGCGAAGAAGAGCATTGAGAGAAGCTGCATAGTGTGCATGATCTCATATGGATTTTTGGTAGAAGTTACAGAAACCAATGAATTTGCAGATGTTGTGTGGGCTTTGAGGTATTGGCCAATCTGCTGTTCCTTTGAGTTTGACTGGGTCCATGTGTACTTTGTTCAGCAAAATTATAAATGCTAGGTATGCCAGTTCTTATTTTTCAAAGTCACATTTCTCTGCTTTGAGATAGAGATCATGTTTTCGAAAAATTTCAATGACTTAGCAAGTGATTTCTTATAGTTCTTGCTTGGTTTTTGCATGAATCAACAAATTGTCCATGTATATGATAACCTTATTTTGATGGATAAGAGGAGCAATTATAGTGTCCATCATATTTTGAAATGTGGCAGGGCTGTTGCACATTCCAAAAAACATGACAGTGGGTTTGAATAACCCTTTTTGTGTGCAGAAAGCTCCTTTCCATTGATCTCCATAGAAAATTCAAATGTTGTTATATCCAAGTCATACATCAAGGGCTGTAAAGTATTTTGGTTCTTGAAGTCAATTGAGAATTGATTGAATACTAGGGATTGGATATTCATTTTTGATGGTGTGTTTGTTAAGGTATTGGTAGTCTTGACATGGTCTCAGAGATCCATTTTTGGATACAAAGAAGAAAGGAGTAGGCATAGGTAACTTTGATGGTCAAATATATTGCTTTCATAGGTTTTCTTCTAAGAATTTATCAAGTTTGAGAGTTTCTCCATATGATAGTTTGTATGAAGAAAAAGCTTTGGGTTGAAATGATGGTTTCATCTCAATTTTGTGATTGTATGTATGAGATGGTGGGAATTGTTCACTTTCTTTTTACTGAAGAGATCAAGGAATTCATGAAGATAGCCAGGTACAATTTTTGTGGGGTTGGTTTCCTTCTTTTCTCCATGTTGTTGGGCAAATGTCTGGGAATATGATATTTTGGCATTAAATTTGATGAAGTTTTGTTCTGACAAGTTTAGCTTATTTAGGCTGATTGTGTCTGGAAATACTGAATCTAATAATATTACAAATTCTTGGTTTTGATGTAAGATTACCCAAAAAAGGGTGTTCTTAGTCCAATCTATGTCTGGGTTGTGTTTTGAAAATCATAGAATTCCATAAATCATTCAGAGTCATCCTAAGTTTGCAACAATTGTATTGTTTTTGATTTGTTTTCCACAGACAGTAGTTTCAATCACTACATAATCAGTGATAGATGTGTTTTCTACAACTGATCTGTCTCCATTTCTGATATTGAGGGGTTTCAGGAGTATTCTTCTCAGAAGTTTCCATTCATTCATGAGATCTTGATCAACAAGATTAGCTCCAGCTCCTGAATCAAGGAGTGCTAAGGTTTCTATGGTTCTTTCTGGTAGGTGAACTTTTAGTGGAAGATAAAGAGTGTTGGATTACATAGGGGTAAGGGAAATTTCATTTAAATAAGGGAGTTGTGTTTGGGTTTTTAGTCTGGGGTAGTTATCATTCTGTAGTCTGTTCAAGAAATAAATAGGTTCATCTGAAGTTAGAGTTGAGGTACAAGATGTTACAACCTTTGTTGGAACTCAGGTTGCAACTCTGGCAAAGACTTAAGGATGAGAAAGGGAAAGATACAATTGGTAAAGTGTAAGGAGTACACTCTACCTAGATGTCTATATATACATAACAGAGATGGACCCCAGTAAGTATGAGTTAGGGGACTCAGGTAACTATGATGTGGGACCCAAGTAGATACCAGAATAGAATGTATGACATGGGAAGATGAGATAGAAAATAGAAGTGGCATGGGAATGTAAGAACTAGGTAGATAGGTAACTAAGTCATAACACAAGATGATAAATAAGAGGGTGTGCACTGTCTGGTGGAGAGTTTTGATGAGTTAGATATGGAAGCTAATCATCTGAGGCAAAATCCTGGATTTCTTGGTAGACAAATCCAGGTTGGTTAGCATGTTTGTTGTAGATGTCTACAACTTCTTCATCATTAGGGATCCTTTGAATGATTTCATTGAGTTGTATGCTTCAGAAGTGTTTCTGAGCCTTCTTGTCTTTAGGCAATATGGATTGCTTATATTTGGCATTCTTTGATTGAGAATTTCAGGGGAGTTTCAAAAGGTGTGCTCTACATTTGGGACAATCTCAAGCAAAGTGTCTGATTTGCTCATATTCAAAATACATGTCTTTCCTAAGGTTTTCCTTTTGACATGAAGAAAGGATTGTGTCAAATACTTGTAAGATTGCTGCTTGACATTTTCTTGATGATCTTTGTCATTGCTTTCTGTTACAACCTAAGCTGGAACTCAGGCTGTGACAAGTGTTTAAAGACTTGAGAGTGATGAGAGAGCAAAGAGAAGAAGAATGAGTTGGTAAAGCATAAGGTAATACAGTGTAGCTACAAGGTTTATATACCAGGGGAGTGACTTATAGAGTCTAAAAATAGAAATAGATGGGTAAGTGAGGAGTCATACAGACTCAGGGGATGACTAAGGAAATGACAATGCTGCATAATGCTATATGAGGCTGTGTACCTAGGGCTGTGCATAACATTACCTCCCCTTCAAGTGTTCATGTCCTCATGAAAACTACTGTAATAGTCCATGTAAAATAGAACATACTGGAAACATGAACTGTGCTAGGAAATTCTGGGCTTCTTTGAAGGTTGGGGGTTGTTGTAGTCAATGGGTGATGTATGCAGCCACTTTCTTCTTAGTTGGGCCAAGTACAAATCAGTCATTGATGGGTTTGCAACTAATGAAAAACTGGGCATGGTCGGGTCCTCCAGCAAAGAGTCAGATTGGGGTGGCATGGTAGATTACATGGTCATTTTGGCAGAATTTGATAAAGTGGTGCATAATGGCCCTCCAATACTCTGAGTCTGACTCTCCACTATCTTTAAGGGTTTTCCATGTCTGGAAGCTGTTGGCTTTGACAGATATGGCTTCTTCAGACACTTGACAGTGGCTAAGTATTCCCATGAAGTGGTCTACTTCCTTGTCAAGGGTAGGTGGAGGTGCAATTTCTGGGAGTGGCAGAACATCTGTTTCTATTGCTTCTTGTTTGGGCAAAGGAGAGGATGTAGATAGGGAAGATGTGGAAGAAGATGCTGAGGAATCACTGATGTAGTAAACTGGTTGGTTGTTGATGAGAGTCAACATGAGGGAGGCCAATGTGTTCTCCTTATCTTCACCATTGATGTCAGTGCTCTTGGTGACTTGTTCTGCCAATCCCATTAAAATAGACATAACCCGGTTATTGAAGTCAGAGTAGGCAATATTGCATAGGACAATTTGGAATTGTCAGAGGTGCTTGAGAGTTTCTTGTCTGTTCTTCCTGGCTGCTGCCTGGAAGAGCAGGTCAGTGCTGATATTGTTGATGATGCTTCTGATACAGTTAGATATGGCTTGGATGGAAGCAAACATTTCCCTAATGTGTACTAGGGCTTGCATAGTGTTGTGGAGGCTGTCAGAGGATAGGCTGATGCTGTGAGCAGTGACAAGAGTTTCAAAGGCATCAAAGGCTGGGTAGGGGGTGAGAGCTCTTTGGGGTGTCATGGTGTTTGTGAAGTTCAATATTCAGTGTTGTCTTTTACCCCCCCCCCTCCCTTTTATAGGTTTTTCTCCTGGAAATGTTGCGTTGAATTCTTTGATGGCTTCCTTGGTGTTTCTCAGATTTGTTATTGGTCCCCATGAGTCTTCCTCATTTCCAAACCCTCTCCAGTAGACAAGGTATTGAATCTCTTGGCCTCGTTTTTACCAATCTCTGATTTCTTTGACTTCAAACTCCTCTTCTGAATTGATGATCTCAGGTGGCAGTGGTGCTGGCATTCTTTGGCTGTCAAACTCTAGTCCATAGAATGGAAGCAACAGAGAATTGTTGAATACATCATAGATGGCCCAGTTTGCTGGTAACTCTAGTTAGTAGGCTCCATCTCCTACTGGTTCCACTACTAGGAATGGTCTGTATTGGAGGTGATCTAATTTCTGTGATAATCAGCTGCTCTTGATATTTGATCCTCCCAGCCAGACCATGTCTCCTGCTTTGAATTGATTGTTCCATATTCACCCCTTCTCATGTGACTGTTTCATCCTTTGCCAATTGCCCTCTAGTGCTTTAGTGGTTATTTTCCTTGCTTCTTGTAGCTCTAATAGAAATTGGGACACTGCTGGTGTTGGTGTTTCAACTGTCAGGTTTCCCTTCTATGGATGTTGCCCTTGGTTAAGGAAGAATGGTGTGTACCCTGTGGTGCTGTTATAGTGACGCCGGCCCGGTCCTAAGCTGGCGCAATAAGTATCGAGTTGATCTTATCAAAGGGGACTCCTTCTCGGTAAGTGACAAAGTCGTTTACTAAGTCAGAGTTATAATACGGCGATTATAGAGTTAAGACTTTAGTAATTGAGATCTTAGAGCTTAAGTTCAATTCGACTTTGTATAGATAAAGGCTCGTATTGAGTCTCCACCTAACCAAGTAGAAATGATGTTTCTCCTTGGTAGATGTCGACAGCTTATATACGATACAAGTCGGTATCTATTATTAACTAGGGCTAAGGGCTTCTAATAAAAGAAGAGAAGTGTACAGCTTCCTTAACACTAATTAAACTATATAAGACGCGATCTGTCAAAGAAGCTTTTTTAGAAGTTCTTCTAAAGAAGTTCTTCTTTGATCATCTGATCGATCACAAGATAAGTCCAAATATAGCGCCGCTATATTTAACAATCACATGTCATCAAAATACAAACAAAACCAAACAAGTCATAACGAGTCGTAACCAGGCAAAGTAAACGAGTCAAAATAAACAAGAAAATACAAGAACAAACAAGAAGAAACATAATTGCGATATTACTTAAGTAAAGCTAATATCGACTTCGTATTATAGATGGAACAAATGCTAGATATAATCAATATACATAACAGGTGCTGTGGATTTTGTTATTGTATTAGAATTCAGCTACTGCAATCCAGTTTGTCCAGTTGTCTTGGGTGTAGTTGACATAGCTGCATAGGAATGACTCAATTTCTTGGTTGATCCTTTCTGTCTGACCATCTGACTGTAGGTGGTATGCTGTGGACATGTGTCATTGTATCCCTATGACTTCATACAGATGTTTGATGAATTTTGATGTGAATTGTGGACCTCTGTCACTGACTACCCTTTTGGGAACTCTGTGGATTTTCCAGATCTTGTCTCAATATAATGTTGCTAGGTCTTGGGATGTCAGGTTTGTTGTGGTGGATATTAGTCAGATCATTTTAGTGAATCTGTCTACCACCACTAGGATGGCATCCTTTCCTTGGGAGCTTGGCAGCGGTCTGCTCATGTCAATTGTGATATCTGTCCAGGGTCCATCCACCATAGGTAACAGATGGATTGGGACTTTCTGGCCTTATCAGTTGATATTGTTCCTTTAACAGGTGTCACATCCCTTGATGAATTGTTTAACCTGTTTCACCATCTCTGGCCACTGATATGTCCTTTTGAGGATATCTACAGTAGCATCTGATGTTGGTCTAGATATCCCATGTCTGGAGGGTCATGGTGATCTTGGAGTATTTGTTCTCAGATGTTTGCAGATTTTGGTAGGTAGATGCATCCTTGTTGGAATACTATCCCATTGTTTTCCCAGAATAGATCTTTGTTTTCCTGTAGACCCTTGACCACTTCTGTTTCCCATTGTCTCATTTTTCTTATCCTTTCCAGTAGTTCTTTGTTTCCAGATGCTTCTATCATAGAGGATTAGATTAGGATCATCTCTAGAGGGGTTGGTTCTTCCAACTGTTCAGAGATTTGTTGAATGAATAGTTGTTCCTTGAGGAGGACTATGTTGTTGTTATCTCAGGATGTGTCAACTGTCATTTTCCTGGAGAGTATGTCTGCCTTTGTGTTTGACTTTCCTGGTATGTGTTTGAGTACAAAGTCATAGTCCTGTAGTTTGAGGTGCCATCAGGCTTGTCTGCTATTGAGTTTATATATTTCTCTGAAATATTTCAGGTTTCATGGTCTGTCCAAATTTCGAATCTTTTGTGGGTGTCTAGGAGGTAATGACACTATTTCTCCAGAGCTTCAATGATCACAAGAAGTTCTTTATTGTAAATTTGGTAGTTGTGCTCTGCTTCATTTATGGTTCTTGAGAGGAAGGTGATAGGTTGCCATTTTCCCTCCTGTTCTTGTGACAGTACTCCTCCTATCCCTACTCCTGAGATGTCCACTTCTACCCTGAATTGTCCTTCTGTTCTTGGTAGTGCTAGGACTCGTTTTTCTGTTACACATCTCTTGAGTGTGTCAAAAGCCTCCTGCTCCTCCTTTCCCCACTTCCATGGATTGTTTCCTTTGAGCTTGTTGAGTGGTGCTGCTATGTTACTGTAGTTTTTGATGAATTGCCTGTAGAAGTTAGGTGAATCCCAAGAATTTTTCCACATCATGGCATGATTTTGGGTTGTCCCAGTCTCTGACTGCTGCAATTTTTTTGTTTTCTATTATAAATTTTCCTCACCCCACTTGTACTCATGGAATGGATATTTCCTCTGCATTGAACATGCATTTTGACTGTTTGAAGTATAGTCCCTACTTTTCTGCCACTGTTAGGAATTGTATAATTTCTTCCTTGAGTTCATCCATGTTCCTGGCTGGGATGATGAAGTCATCCATATAGTTTGCTAAACAGCCTTCCCTTAGCAGGTCCCTGAAGATGCTGCTCATCATTTGTTGGAATGTCCCTGGGGAGTTGCTCATTCCAAAGAATATGACTGTAGGCTCAAAAAGTCCTTTGCTTGTGAGGAATGCTGTCTTCCACTCATCCCCCTCTTTGATTCAAATATTGTTGTAACCCCAGATGATGTCAAGTTTGTTGAAGTACTTGGCATTCTTGAGTTTGTCAATAACATCATTGATCAGGGGAAGTGGTGTTTTATCCTTTATGGTCTACTTGTTGAGCCTTTGATAATCTTATACCAGTCATTTGGATCTGTCTTTCTTGGGAATGAAGAAGCAAGGTGCTGCATATGGGGATTTGGAAGGTCATATATGTCCCGAGTTGAGGTTTTCCTTCAAGAACTTGTCCAATTTTTCCTCTTCTTTGATAGTCATTGAGTAGACTTTGGCAGGTAATTCTGGTGGTACATCTGGTGTAAGGTTGGTTTCATGGTCCTATTCTGATCTCTTGGGGAGTTTCTTGAAATTTTGTTTGTTGAAGAGATGCATGAATTGCTAGATATAAGGTGGTAGGTCTTCTTTATTTGTGGGATCTGGCTCATCTTCTTCTGCTCTTGTGGGCTGGTCTATGCTTGTCTGCATCCTGGTTGTTGGTCCATCCTGGTGTACCATGCAGTTGTTGGGGCATCTGGTGAATCATATGACTCTCTCTTGCCAATCTATCTCTGGGTTGTGCTTCATCAACCAGTCATATCCAAGAAATACATTGCATAAATTGAGTTGGGTTACTACTGCTTGTATTTATTCTGTATGACCATTGGTGTCCATTTGGAGTGTGACATAGTCTGTGATGTGTCCCTGTGCATTTCTTGTTCCATCTGCATTGAAGACTTCAATTGGTTCTGCTAATTTGCTTGTCTGCAGGTTCTCCATTTTAACAATTTCTTTGACAATACTTGTTGACTGGCATCCTGAGTCTACAAGGGCAGTGATTTTCTGTGGACCTTGAGGTATCTGAAATGTTGGCTGGATTATGATCTCTCATGCTTTGCTCTGTCTTTGGGAAATGACATAATTATTGTGGGATGGAGCTTTAGATACATGGGCTTAGTGGTTCATACTCACTCCAAGCCTTTGACAAAATCCTCCTTCTCTTCAGACTCCTTGTCTTCCATGCCTCTGACTTTGACCCTCTTGGTGTTGCACTTGTTAGCCATGTGACCAAAACATCCACAAGTGAAGCACTTGGGTTTCTTGGGGTTTTGGCAGTTCTTGGCAATGTGATCTAGTTTGTTATATGCATAGCATTTGAGTGGTTTCCTTTCCTCTATTCTTCCTATCTCCATGGGTTGGCCATTACCTCCATAGGTGATTCCTGGTTCTGTATGAGTATCTTGACAGATTTCTGTGTACTCATATCCTTGTCCAATAGAGAGGATAGCCTTTTTCTACTCTTTGTAGGAGGTTGGAATATTATCTGGAGGATAGCCAAGTATGGCTTTGATGATGTCATAGCATGTGTTTCTTTTGAGAAGGAATTTAGCATGTGTGTCATCGACTTGGGCTTGGATTTTGAGTGTTTCAAATTTGATAAGAAAGTTGGCAGTGTGCTTTTTTCCTTACTTGAATGACTTGATAATCCATTTGGCATTTGATTGCAGTGCATCATCACTGAATAACTTCTTGAAATCTGCCTCCCATCTCTTCCAATCTATAGAGTTGTCCTTTTGACTAATTTTTGCTAGCTCCATCTCTGCAAAAGCTCCAGCTGTGCCTCCTCTAAGATGAGTGAGTATCATGATGACCTTCTTATCTGCTGCTTCTATCTTGTTGAACTTGAGGTAGAAGGCCATTGCCCTCCACCAATCTGCAAACTGTTTTCTGTTTCCATCAAAGTATCCTAGTTCTAGGACTCTTGACTTTGTGTCAATCACATTACTGAGTTCTAACTGGTTGTTTCCTTTGGTCATTACTTCTCATTATAGTGACTGTCCTCAACTGATACTGAGTGACTGTAGTTGGAACTAGATTTGTTCAAGCTGCTCTTCTATGGGTGATATGACTGGTACACTGTTGCTTTGTTCTGCTGGCCCATTTACTGGACTGGTGCTTTCTTCTACTATGGCAATTTCTTCTTCTGACTCTGACTGGAACATTTCTAGATCCAGGTTGGCTTCAATTTGTTCATCTTCTTGGAGTATGCTGGTTACTGTGTGCCTTTTTGGTACTCTGGTTCTGAGCTGGGGGTACTTCTGTGTTTGACTAATCTTGGCTTGTCCCTCTATACTTTGTTACAGGGTAAGTTGATGACACTTTACAAAATGTTATGACCTAAGCTGGAAATCAGGCTGTGACAAGTGTGTAAAGACTTGAGAGTGATGAGAGAGCAAAGGGAAAAGGGTTAGTGTCAATCAAATCAATTGCTATAATAATTTCAATAGAAGCTCTTCTTTAATCATCTGATGCAATCACAAGGTAAGTCCAAATACAGTATAGATTTATTTAACAATCACATGTTATTAAACTATAAATAAGTCAACACAAATAGCAATAAGTTATAATAGTCAAGAACTAATAAGATAAAACAGACTAAGGAAAATGAGAACAAATAAAGATAAAATATAATCAAGATATTACTTTAATAAAGCTGATATTGACTTTGTATTGTAGATGGAACAAATGCTAGATATAATCAATATACATAACACTCTCTGTGGTCAGTCTCTCTACCATTGAGCCCCACAGATACATCTATGACCAAATTGCTAAAACAATGTAATCAGAATATCAAGAGAAGATAACAAGGTATACAATTACTTACATTGTGAGTGCTGGCCAAATGAAACACACCTCCCATCTGGTAAGGGACTGCTTCATTTTCCCCATGCCCCAAAATCCAGACCTCTCGGTTTTCTATACACATAGGGATTGGACATCTGTCCTTTCAAATGATCTTATCACTAAGTTCAGCTGGGAGCTGCAAGTATCAATCACATTATGAGTGGGAATTCTAGGAAATAAATGGTCCTAAGAACTTGCATTGTTTCTTAATTGACTAGCTTTGATTGACCACATGGGCCCATTACCCATCAACCTGAGTATTTTCCTGAAGGGGATTGTGGCAAGAGATGTAGCAGTCTCGAGATCAATTGGATGACTGGATAGAAGTATCCATAAGACCTCCAAAGCTCGGCAATAGTGATTCCGATAAGATGAATTTCCTGAAATAATGGTACTTGAGGGGAAAATGATGCCTGAGGAATCTGTGAGTGACATGACACCTTATTAGAGTAAGAAACACTAGGTGGGCTTAGTGAACACAATACCTGTACTACAAGAGCATACTTCATGCAACTACCTCAGAAGCTCCCACCTCCACCCAATCAAGAAGTCACTTTGAATACAGAGCTCCTTGGACCGCTGTGAATCTTTCATGAAATCAAGGAATGATGTGTGGTAGAATTGTATGGAATTTTCCACCTTCATGACTGACTGTATGGAAGTGCAGGCATGATGGAGCTGCTCAATGGAAAGGAAGAGGGCACAGGCAACATCATTTATACCCATTGATGATATAAAATAAAGCAAGAGAATTCTCCGAAGTGTAGTTGTGATCTTTGGTGGGACTTGTTGCATGATAAGGGTATAGAAATAATCCATCTCCGCCAATGGGTTGTCCTCTCCAACCTTAGCAGAGACCTCCTTAACAAACTCGACCACTATATGCAGCTGGTCTTCGGGTCCAAGAGAGTTTTCGTCCTTGATGAAACGAATCATAGTCGCCACATAGATCCAAAGTCCAGCACCATGTTCAACAAGCAGGGCGAGTACATCCTCAGATGGCCACGACTCTGGGAGGCCATGATCCTCACGGATCTTCTTGAACTCATCAGTCAGGTAGAGTAGGATCTCGTGATCGATTGCACGGGATACGGGAAGTTCGAGGGAAGATAAGACAGCAGATACAGGAATGGAGTTCATTGTTTGGATAATGGGTTCTTTGGGGCGGCTGGTGATGAACCAGCGGAAGGGTGTTGTATGCTTCCGAACGGAGGCTGCGATGACTCTAATAATTTCACACTGCTCTACCGCACCACGGCACTCATCCAGCCCATCGATAACCACGACGCGTCCATCCATGCCACTCCCTGTAATATCAACACTACGTAGGGGGTTAACCAGCAAGTCCTCGAACTGTGTTGATAGTGATGTCATTGCGAGAGCAGGATCATCCATCATGTGCTGGTTGATGATTTCCCGGAACGGAGGGCATTTGGCAGCAATTTGATATGCGATGGAGGTAAACACGCGTCGAGGATCATCGCGATTTCCATTGGAGCGCGAAAAGAAGAGGGCAGCGGCAAGTTTGTCTATGGGTGCCAGGGCCTCGGCACAGCTTTGGGCGATGGCTGATTTGCCAACACCAAAGGGACCACGCATCCAGAGAATGGGTTCCTGGCGATCCGACCGACCCTGCGCCCAGTCAGTGATGAGGGTAATGTACTCTTCTCGAGTACCAAGGTGGCATTTCGGTGGGGGATAGTGAGCGCTGGAGTTGTAGAATGCATCTGGTATTGAATGCATGAGCAGCTCTTTGATGCCTACTGAAAACGTGAGACGAGCCTCGGCTTAACTCAAAAACACTGAAGCTCACCAGAGCCCGCAGGCAAGGATGTATGAAATTGAGGGTTATAGATGGCAAAATCATGTGCATTATCAAACAATCTATGCGCTCGAAAATGAAGAGTCGACGTCGAAGAGGAGGAGGGGATAAGTGGCAGGACAGTTAGAGACGAATTGGCAGCTGTAAGACTCAGAGGCTCCGGGTATGGGACCCCGGTGGGGACCGCGCCAGGGAGCACTTGGGTAGCACGCTGGGGAGTCGCAGGCGTCAAAGTATCAGGTTGCAAAACAGGCAGCTCATGATACAGAAGAGTAGAAAGTCGACCAGGGGGAGGTCGAATAGCAGGATCTTCAGACTGGCTGGAACGTGTGCCCCGGTCAGGGTAAGGAGAGTGTCTAGTAATAATCTTGTGAGAGCAGGTGGCGGGCATTGTATGTGGAAGAGACTATGCACCGACAGTCACAGGAATGGGTGAGAGGGGAGGGTAAGGAAGGGGAAATATGCTGTGCAAGTTCGCTGGGCGTTCTATCCCTCCACGAGTTGATTATTGAAAGACGCCCAGCATCACTATTCTCACAGAGAACATGCCATAACAGGTGTGATTCACACAGCTCGTAAGGGGTTTGGACTTGTGTAATGGGCCATGAAAGCTGTACTCTCGCTGGGAGGCTTTTTCCGGCTCGTACAAGCCGGCTCTTGACAAAAGTTAACAGCGACTACCGGAGCTGGGTTGATGAACTTGAAATCCAAATAGCGAACCAATGATGGCATGGTGATTGATCATCACATCACCGTAACCCAATCAAACGCCTCTCAAAATACCATGCTTCCACAACACACACCTTCATCATCGAACCTCGATTCTGCTCTACCGCTTCTGAAAGCCTACTCCTCCCATCATCCAAGAAAACTGCTAAAAAAAAGAATGCTGAGAGTTACAAGGCCGAAGCACTCGTTTGAGAACGACAAAGTTAAAGAACCCGCAAGAAGATCAGAAACTGATAGAAGGTGTTGTGTAGAACAAGAAGGGAAAGGATCATACTGGGTGACGCCAGTATGGCAGAAGGCCAGGCTGTTGGCGATATAGAGACCAGGATGCTGGAGGTGGAGCAAGCGCGGATGACCAATATGAGGGTTTGATAGAATATAAGGAGGGCTCCAACTTTGACGGCAGCGCTATGGATGAAAACGAATACGGAGCTGAGTCAGATGATGGTGTGGAAGATGATGATGCACAAATGGGGTTGTGCAAGGAACAGGATATCGAAGACGACAATATAAACTTTGACACCGACTCAAAACCGATACCAGCTGTAGCAAAATCCACTTCACCAAAAACACCATCCAACCATCTCCTCAATGAGATTCTGAAGCCGCCTTTTATCGAGCACAATTTCTGAGGCTACTTTCAAAGAAAAACACGCCCTTGCGGAAAGAGCAGAAAAAGCAGAAGCATACCTCATCTACACCAAAGATACTATCATCCGGTAAACCACAATCGTCCTTCACACGTTGACATATAACATTATCTCGTATTCTCGACACTACCGTCAACAACAAAACCTGTGTCGTTCTGAATGGATATACCTTCCGCAAATGTTAACAACTCCCTCGATCCCAACCTCGTTCTCAAAGACCAAAAATCAAACGCCGATAAATGTTGGGAGCAAAGAGAACCCTGTCGAGCTATAGCTGATTAGTATCTTCGAATAGCCAAAATTGGGATCCTACGACGAAATGGACTGGCATCACGTTTTATTCAGGTTGTTGATAGCACACTTTCTTTTACCACGCATTTATTCATGTTCCCTCTCAGACGAATAAGTCTGACAGCTTGAAATAGATATATTATGTTCCATTTATCCACTTGAAAACCCGCGCATTGAGTACCAGTACAGGCTAGATTAATACACGACGAACATTTGTCCAAGCACCAAATCCAGGAAACCCCAGTTCTCACGGATCTCCTTGAGCTCGTCAGTGAGGAACAGTAGAAAGCTGAGCGGGTAGTGATTGTGGAACAGGATCTTCGGACTGGGTGGAATCTGCAGTGAGATCAGGATAGGGAGGATGTCTAGCAATAAGCCTACAAGAGCATCTGGCGGGCATCGTGTGCAAAGTGAAACTTAGACCTGTGGTTACAGGAGGGGATGAGAGGAGGAAGACGAGGGGGAGGGGGAGGAACGAGCTGTCTTGGCTTGTAAGTTTCCAGGGGTCCACGAGGCTGGCTATCACAAGGTGCCCATAATCAATATTCTCGGTGAGACTGGGTCAGTGTCCCCAGCACATATAGCTATGGTGAGTATCAAAGCAAATACATCAAGCCATGGGAGCAAGGAGAAAGCGCCATTTAATCCATTCCATGTAAGTCAAGGTTGCTGAGTAAACTGCCATGTCGCTTTTGCAGGCGTCATTGATTTGTTAGAGCCAGGAGACTGGTATCAGCCGTCCAGTACCGCTCCCAAGGGCACTATTCAGAATGTACAACAATCCAACGCGTGTGGCCATGCCCATGCCACAAACAACGACGATCACCCAGGATGACCACCCCCAGTTCCTCCGGGAATGGTACTTCATGCCAGCTCGACAGTTGAATGTGGCTGCAAGATCGCATACGACCCTAGCGATATGCCACAGATGCAGTGAGGATGAAAGGAAAGATGCTGCAGCTGACAATTTAATAAGAGCGCCGCTACTGGTGCTAAAACGACAAACAGGTTTTCCACAGCACGTACGAGCTGGACTACAGATTTCATGACAATGTCATTCTGGGATACCGATATACATGTTCATATATGTTGCAAGGATGTATTTTCATCGAGTCAACGTCTTTACAAGTGTCGCGTTGTCGAAGAATCTGAGCCGTCTAGAAATCGTCGATGATTGGCAAACAGGAGAAACAATACTCCACAAGTCATTGAAGCTGATGAATATGCTACAGGAGATGGGAAGACTCACAGTGAACAACCGAATAGATCGATTTGAGGGACGTTGGCCTACCGGGCTTTTCAAATGTTATTCCGTGTTAGAATAGCAATCTGAGGATTATCCTTGTGATTTATTCTGAGTTTAAATATATTCTATTGTTTCTATGGTATATAATCTTGTAGTCTACATTCTTGTACCTTGCTCGTTTGCCCTCCAATACCACCGTGTTTGCCCTGCATCGAGTTCCTTCAACATTCCAAGGCTACAAGACCTTGAATGCTTTGGAGATCAACTTGCTGTTCAAGCAAGTACATGAACGATCAGTAAATGTCGTCCATCATAAACAAAGGCGCTCTACGCACCGAAAAAGGAAATTTCCTCTTATTGGTATGGCCATTCACCCCCTCATCGATTTCTGAATTACATGCCTCGTCTCCCTCCTCACGTATATTGCCTGCCACCCAGCATTCTTCGGTCGCTTCACTCTGCCATATCATAGATTGTGCTGATCAGGACACAAGGCACCGAGATGCCCAAAACCCTTGTACACCTTCGATCTACTTCCAACAGCAGCCTGAGTATAGCACCCCAACCTGCAGGTACTACTCAATCAAGCACGCTCTTTGATCCCACCCGTCCGTTGGGGTAAACATCCAAATTGACGCTGAGAGTCTCAGCGGTGGCTTTATAGTAGAAGACCTGGACTAGGTGGGGGAGACGCGTTTCTCCTGGGTGTGTTGGGATGGCGTTGTCGTTATCGGGGGTGAGGACAGCCAGGTTGGGGTCAGCAGGCTCGTATGGTGGGACCCCTGTCTGAGCAGTAACAGCTGGAGGAGTGAACGTTGACAGTTCCAAGCTTCGTTCTGGCGTTGAATTGGTAATCGAGCCACTATGCTGGATTTCCAACTTTGGAGGGAGTTGTGTCTGATAGACCGAAGGGTTTATTTTTTGAGTTTATTTATGCAAGAGAGACATACAGCGTTTTCGGATTCGGGAACTTCTACTTGTTTTACAAGGAGTTCTGTGGCGAGAGGATGAGATAAAGAGGACGAGAGAGGAGGTTTGGATGGGAATATGAAAATGGTCACTGACGATGAGAAAGGGAAAGAGATGAGTACTCCTCTACTGGCCTCGTGCTCTATCAGGCTCAAGAGACAAGTTCTGCTCTTGTAAGAACTGGTGACGCCCGCGCTACGATACGAGTTTAGCACCGACACGGAACGATTGCGCTCTCCAGCTTCTGAAGATCCCCAGCAATGTCTCTTTAGCTCTGCAATAATGACGGCTGAGCTCTGATCCTCGGTAAGGACCACGGATCCCTGGGAGACCGGACTGGTTGAGGAGAGAGTGATTCGAGGTGATCATGGGGGTGAGTGCATTCTGCGAGAAGATAAATTGGGGAAGAGCTGAGGGAGGGCTGGTAACGGACATCTGAGGTCTGTGGATACCTGACTCTTGGAGGACAGAGAGGGAAATGCATGGACTGTATTTACTGACATTAGAGGTCAAGTTGGGTAAGGATTCATGACACTTTGATTACCGATCATAGCCAAGTTCCCACATATCAACTTGACGCCAACGCCTCCGGCAGCGGCGGCTATGGGTGTCTTTCTGCAATACACCACATCACCATCGTTGCTGGTTGGTCGTTCCAGTATCCCTGCTCAAAACAAGGATGCCAGGTATACCATGGCTAGTAAGAACACTCGACGCAACCCAGAACGCCTGCCCCTGGGACTGGCTGGTATTCACACACAGACGACAAAACCCATGGTAATTATTGAGAACCAAAAGATGCCATTATATATGTTAGACCCAGGCCAAATGTTGTATACATATCTCGAACAGCCAATCTAGATTAGAAGATTGCCACCATTAGAGCGCCATATTATAGTAGTAACAATTCTTGTCATCTGAATTGCAACAATCAATATGAGAATCCAATGTGCGATCAAAGAAAGTTGACCTACTCTCTTCACAAGAGCCCATCCGCCCAAGATTGCTTGACACAGGCTCTGTCGCAGAGCTTGTCGGGCACGTACCGCCCTTACATAGCATCCAACAGGCAAGATCCAAACGGACCCTCCTCCGATGTCGCTTCTCAACACTTCTCAGCACCGTCGTTGGTGGGTTTTCCGACTTGAGAAGAGGCAGAAGACGGCGCTGGTAACCGGATGATGCACACGGCCATGAGATGGAGGAAGGAGAGGAGGATGGGATGGAGACTTTGCTGCTTGCCATAGAATATGCTGCGCTCTCGGAACGAGGCATAGACGTAACGGTGCATTCTGAAATAGGGGTTCTCACCCAAGCTGGTTTGGGAGGGACGACGGATGGAGACGTAGACAAAGTGGGTCTGGGCACAGATGATGCCCTCGACACGGCTGGAGATATGATGGGTGTTTTGCCTACAGGTGGATTGAGTAAGAGAATAATCGATACAAGATAGGATTACATACTGACAGGCATCTGGGTTGACGGAACTTTGAAGGGCCACCCTTCTGTAGTAAGATGCTTGTTTGGAGTGACTTTCGCCTGATAGATCGAAAAGCTGGGCAGCGCTTCCAGATTTGAGAGTTTCAAATTCTTTCACAAGGAGTTCCGTGGCAGGAGACAGGATAAAGAGGAGGAAGTGGAGGACGGCGACGCGGGAATGGTCGCTGGTGATGGGAGGGATGAGAGGCGAGGGTGGACCTGTATTCCCATGTGCCATCAATTTTGAGGGACCAGTTCTGACCTCACAACTCAGTGTCGTTCACATAAAGGACACGAGTTCAGCATCGGCGCGGCTGTTTGCAGTCTCCAGTCGCTAGAGATCCTCGGCCCATCTCTTCAGCTCTGCCCTTCTGGTATGTGGGACTCTGGGCGATGGTATTGAGAGAGGGGTTCGGTGGAAGAGGGGGTGATTCAAGGTTGTTGAGGTAATAAGAGCATTCTACAAGGAGATGAATCGGGGAGAGTAGGGATGGGTATGTTGAAGGTCTGCATGTGGCCTATTCTCGGAGACAGAGATGTGCAGACAGTGAGAGGTCTGTGAAGGCACATTTCTACGATGTCATCTCAGAAATTGCCAGAATGTAATAAATAGCTTAACACACATGTTCAGTGTCAGATCCATGAGCCTCGTCCTCTACCAGCATCGTGCCGTCCCCGCCTGCAGCAGTTGACGCTCCGAGGGGAGTATGTGAAATACCACTGGAAAAGAGCTATGTCAAATGTTGACGCTTCACTGTCAGAAGTTGATGCTCTGGTCCATTGCATTACGCCGAGTCTTGCTTGGGATGTGGTTGAAACAGACCTTGTGCATGATGTCAGGATCGACAGACCATTGTGATCGCTGACCAGAGCATCCGATACGTGGTACCCTAGGTCTTGGCCAATTCGTCTCCAGCTTGTGCTACCATCGTGGTGCAGCCTCTGGGTAGTTTCTGTAGATTTGACGAGGATTGGGTGGTGGACTGTAGCTACGTATGGTGCCACGAGGGTGGGAGTTCGGCTATCAGACTGAGTTCAGGCTGTGGCAGTGCTGATGCTGTCCAATCCGAATGGAGCTCTTTCTCAAATACGTTTGCCAAGTGATTGATACAGCAGTAAGGTACAGTCGAGGACAGTCAAACTCCACCAAAAAAATCAAATTTCTCAGATTTTCCCAAAAGTACTCGCAATTGATAGATCTCACTAAGAGCTATCTCTGGACCAAAAATGAACGAAATTCAACGAGCCGTTCTCTCGGAAAATGCCAAATAAGGTTAATGTGCCAAAATTATGGCCGGATACCAAAATTTGTATTACAAATAATGAAAATATGCGCAATCGACTCCTTTTGGCTGCCTGAATCTGGTGCCAAAGTTTTAAGAAATTCTCACAAGCGGTTCCTGCAAAATAAATTGAATAAAATTCGGCTTGGCTTCCATTTTTGGTATCTCATGTCATCACGTCAGCGCTTGGTGTCAACCCAAATTAGGTTTCCATCAAAAAGTAATTCGGGACATTGACTTTACACCAAAATCAGTTAAAGAAGTCATTTCACCCTCTCAAATCTCAGGATAACAAAGCCCTGACTGGTCCATCATGGTAATTTGGCCTAGACTGGGGCAAAAATGGTGTAATATTATTGTAATTGGGCACTATTATCTCCAAAAAAAGTCAAAAAATAATGGCCGGAACCAAAAACGCGTGGGAAAAACTTCGGAAGTGTGTTTTTTGACTCCTTTTCTAAATCTGAGTCCAACCCCAAAGTTTTGAAGTGATTCAACAAGCAGTTATTGAGATACTCAATTGGTGGAGTTTGACTGTCCTCGACTGTACATCCTGCTAGATCACTGCACCCTTATGTAATATGATTAGTAAGCAGCGAAATATCCGATTTCGAAGAACCAAAAAATCAAAAGTTCAAAAGTCTCGAAATATTAGTATCTATGTATCTATGATGTTCAGGGGAGCATATTCTGATGATCCTGATGCAGTTGAAGCCTTATATCTGGTGGTAAGATCCGATGTCCATGGTACTTTCTATTTGCCCATGCAGCTTCAGGACCAATAAGGCCCTTTGAATATGCATCAATGAACCTTGCAGCACAATTAGCATGAGGTTGTTTCGTGTGCCTTCGGCACGCTGTGAACTGCAATGGTAAATCTGTGTTTCAAAGCACAATCTAATTCATAGTCACACTCTATGAATCTTGTTGTAAATACAACTTGTTAGATTATCCTTGTGATTTATTCTGAGTTTGAATTCAGTCTATTGTTTCTATGGTATATAAATTTCTAGTCAGCATTTCTGTACTTCTCTTGTTTACACTCCAATGCTCACTCAACATTGAGCTCTTTCAATACAACTCCTAAGTAAAACCACAATTGTCCACCTGGCATGGACTTTGCCCATGCCTTGAAGGGTTTCTCAACTATGTTACCAGACTTTGTAAATATTCTTGTACTTTAATTTATCTTAGATTTAGCAAACAATCTTTGTGCTCTATTTTCTCTGCTTGGTGTTTGACTCAGTTATGCATTCTGCATCCTATCTGATCTCTACTCTCCCTCACTCTTGTCCTCCTCATCTAACACTCAGGTCATACAGTAGTTGAGGCTGAGATGTAAGTCAACTGTCAACAGCCAGCTCAGCTATCCAGTTGACATTAGCATCTCCTACATCAATTATCTCTTTCATAACCCAGGTCAGACATTAGAAATTCAATAACTGGCATTCACCCTCAGCTCTTGACTTAGATATTTATATACTTTGTAATCTGTACTCAAAATCTGAGTTTGAGCTTCTCTACCTCTAAATATCAATACCAATTTTCCAGTCATGTTTAAATTACAGCTGATCTCCCTGGACTGAGTGAGTGAGGGACTTGAGTTCCAGCCAGAACTGTCAGCCATGAGCCAGATTCTTGTGCTTGTTGTGTATTTAAGTGCCCATTCATGTGCAATATAAGTACATCTCAGCCAGTTTGAGCCAGATTCTCGCGCTTGTTACACAAATAAGCGCCCGTTCATGCGCGGCATATTCAGCTATCTAGTTCTGAGCCAGTTCCCTATATAATATATTTATTCAGCCTGGGCTGAGCACAGACTGGACACCCTTCTCTCAGCTATCAGCTCTGAATCTCCTACACTCCCCCAGAGCTCCCTGCTATAAGGTAGTGCCAGCCATCATTGACATTCTCGCGCTTGTCGCATAAAAAGCGCCCATCTACACACAACATAAACACATCTCAGCTACCCATCTCTGAGGCAGTTTCTTATAATATATTTACTTAACATTGGTTGAGGACAGCCTTCTCTCAGCTATCAGCTCTGGCATTGTGACATCAAACAGCCACTGGGGGGTCTCTTGCACTCAAATCCATTCCAGAGCTTCCAGTGATAAGATAGCACCAACCATCATTCACATTCTCGCGCTTGTCGCATATTTAAGCGCCCGTTTGCGCACAACCTGAGCACACCTCAGCTATGGTAGTTCTGCTAGTGCTCCATAATATATTTATTCACCCCTCTCTCAGCTATCAGCTCTGGCTCTCCTGCACTTAAGCCCCAACCCAGAGCTCCCAGCTATGAGCCAGCCACCATCTAGGTTCTCGCGCTTGTCGTACAATTAAGCGCCTGTTCACGCGCGCAATCCCAACACATACCATCTCTCAGCCAGTTTCCCGCGCCAAAACGCGTGTTTAAGCGTTGTAAAGCGCACACAATGCCCACCAGAGGCCAGCCAACACCCTCAGTAATGCCCATCAACAGCCATCAGCCAGTGGTGATGGGGTTCCCACCTGCCAACACAGAGCCACCATAACAGTACGGGCCATTGATTTGTCATGATGACTCAGCTGACTAAGGCTTAGTAATGCTGAGTCAGTTCTGACCAATTTTGACAAAGATTGACTAAGCTGATAAACCTCGAAATCCCTGACCCATAATTATGGGGGACCCTGGTTACCTCACTGCTAGTTTAGACCAATCAGTCCCTTACTTAGACCAATCAAACCCTGCTAGACCTCCCGGACCATAGAAAGTTGGACCCCACCCTGCCTTCAGCAGCAGACCCCTGGCCTTCGGCCCTCCCCCCCTGACCCACCCCTTGCTTAGAAATCGCTCACTGGTAATTTTTAGATAACTGGCATGTGGGAGTAGCCAATGTGAATACCATGTGAAATGCAGTATAGTCCTCACCATTGAACTTGAATGACTGGAATCTTGTCAAGACATGCTTTGACCAGCTTCTCCATCTCATCAATGTTTGAGGTGTGAGCTACTTTGTGGTATTGAAGCTTAGCAGCCCCCCAATATTGTTCAATGAAGTTGAGTTCACAGTGATACTTTGGATAGAAGTCACAAAGATGACCATGGGAAGTCACAAGTTCTTCGAGATGGGATTTTTGATTTATGAAGTCAGGTTGAGTGAATAGGAGATGATGGCAGCAGCAATCAGTTTTTCCAGGCTCACATTTGAAGCCTTCGCACTGTGCATTAAGGGTTGAGCCATTTGTTGGCCACATTCTACATTCACGTATGATTTGTTCCATTCCCTTGAACCAACCAGGCATGGTTGGATGGTCATCTGGAAAATAGAAGTCTTGATGGTAGACAACACTATCCTTTTCAAAACTGGTAGTGCGCATCTTGGGGCCATCCTTCTTGTGAGTCCAGGTCTCAGATGGTCGCTTGGGCATCTTTCGAGCAGATAGTGCATTGGGTACCCACTTCTGATGACTAGGTGTATTGTCAAAAATAAAGAGGCCAGTTGAAAACCCATTGGTCTTTGCCTCAAAGATGTCAATTGCTGTCTCAACTTGCTCCAGCAAATCCTCACCAGTGAAGTAGCCATCATGGTTCTTCCCTGCCTTGAACAAAATCCGAGCTTCTCTAAATAAATTATTGGTCATTAAGTGACAGATATTAATATATTAGATCAAAATAGAAGACTCACTCACCATCATGTGTCAATCAACCCCAATCTGGAGTGAGGAAATCAGACACCATCAGTGACTGTCCTTCTCCCTTCCTTTCTGTTGTTGCTGTCATACTCTCATGTTCCCAGTGTGTCTTCCTTCTGTCATTTTCATAGAACATCGACTCATCATGAGTGATAAGCACAAGTTGAAAGCGGCCATGCTGAGCAACTGGAAACCCAGAAGGCAAAGTATGGTTTCCATCATTATTATATGTGATGAATCTTGGCTCATACTCCTCCTTCCATCTCCTTACAAATCCTGTCCGGTATTCAACCACATCATCACGCTCATGCCCATCTACATACATCCCATTTCGCTTCCGTGTGTACTGCCAGCTTAACCTATGAAGCCACTGATGTGCTGTTGCAAGAGATATAGCCACCCCAATATGGTATCGAGTTTGAATGTCATTTCAAGAGGTATAGTCAACGATATCTTGTGCACAAATGTGACCCGTCTTTAATTTTTCCATCAGGTGGAGCTGAAGCTCCATTGCGAAGTCTTCATCATCAAGAAGTGACCAACCAGGCCAGCCAATGTACTGGGGCAAGGGGAGCTCAGAAGATCACAGAAACTTCCCAATCCATGTTCGGAGAGTACGGGCATAGCTAGCCTGTCTTCCAGAGGCTTGTGCTGCAACAGCGGATGCCTCACGCCATGTGTAGGTGAGTTCAGCATCAAGATAAAGGTTTAAAGTGCTGATCATTGATGCCACTTGAGAACGAACAATAAGACTTGTTTTCTTGTCATTTAGCACTGCAGTTAATGCATCTTTGGCTTTCTGAAGAGCTGGGAAGTCTTTGTACCACAATGAATTGAGAAATTGATCTGTTTGTGTGTTGGGGCTTGTGTCAGGAGGTGCTTCAAGCCTTTTGAGTTTACTAAAGAGCTCTCTGATGCGATTCTTTGATTCTTCAACAGAAATATTATTGGTACTACTGTCTGGACAAGACTTTTGCATGATCTTGACAGTATCTGTGAGTTTGATACATCTAGAGCTACAAGGAATGCTTACATTTGACATCTCTTCTTCAGCCATAGTCACCTCCAAAACTTCATCCTCGAGCCGAAGTGCGGCTCCCTCTCGCCCTTTTCCTCCTTCTTCAACCTCTACCATACCACAGGTACCATCCGATCCCAATCCTGCCACTTGTACGCCAGTATCCAAGCCTTTTTTGAGGAAGAAGTCACTGACAAACTTCTGACTAGTTTTCTTGATTTTGCTGAGTTGAGCGGCTTGATCGCACTTGGTCTTGGCTGAATTTCCCATGTAATGCTTGGGGCGATTCGGTTTCCCCTCCTTTGCCTTCGTTTCCGCCAATTCCGATGCTTTCTGGCCTTGAAATATAAGCTGAAAGGCATCAGGAACCTGTGCCTCTCCTGGACCAGTTTCTTCTTCAATAGGTGAGTCTCCTGCATATTCCGAATGGTATTCAACATCGCTTTCATCATCTGATGAACGCCCAACAAAGGATAAGCCTTGAAATTCATGAACAGCTTGGCCTTCGGCCGCCAAGGAGGAAGGAAGACAATCAGAGGTGAGTTTGGCCAAATTAGGTGTCCCGGAAGCAGTTTCTTTCGGAGTTTTTGCTTTCTTCAGGTTGTTGACTCGTGCCTTTGTTGCCCTAGAACGATTTGCCATCGAAACGAGTACAGTATATAGCTTTTTGTCTATTCTTTTCAGCCACAACCCTGTGATTATCTTGCGCCTATTGATCACGTGATAGATTACATAAGCGGCGAAATCAAGCCTTCGCCCTACCCATCCCTTGTCTCTCTTCACTCAGATATGGTTGAATGGCATGTCTGAGTAATTTTCTAAAAATTGACAGATGATATTATAAGTTGCAATAAAAAGTGAATTTTAAGATTTTGACTTCTAGGATGTAGTCTCAGTACATTACTCGTGACAATCAAAAGTGAGTCACATTACATAATATGAGACTCTGATTCTCAATACTGGGCGAAACTTTCCGGTGCGCTTCAACCCTCAAACATCAAAACACTGCCAAATTTTTATATGATAGAATTATATACATGGTATACATTCATAGTAGATAGTTAGTACTGAGTGTGACCACCTTGAGCTAGGATGACAGACTGAACACGATGTTCCATGGATCCAACATATTTGTTGATTATATCAATAGATAACTCATCCCATGCAGCCCGGACTGTAGCTTTGAGTGTATCAAGTGATGAGGGGGGATGAGGGGACTGTCTAATAATTTTTTTGAGTTCGTGCCAAATGCCCTCAATGGGATTCATGTCAGGAGATGATGCCGGATGGGGAAAGAGGGGTATGTGATGTGACATAAACCAAGCCTTCGTTGAATTACTCGTATGTGAAGCAGCATTGTCCTGCTGGAAAAAAACACGACTATGTTCCTCACGTGCATCCCAATAGAAGTCCTCCAACACCCCATCAAGGACTTGCTGCTGATAGCGGGCAGAGGTCATTCCACCACCTTTACCACCAGGATAGTCCAAAACAACCAGTGGCCCCTTCTTCCCATCCATGATACACCCCCACACCATGACGCGTATTGGTGACTGTGTGAACTGTGGAACAAGGCAATCCTCTCGGAGGACTTCATCAGGACGTTGCGTCACATAAACTCGGCCATTTTTATCACCAAGATAAATATAGCATTCATCTGAAAAGATGATCTGCGAGAACTGCTTCTTCTTCCACCTTCTAAACTGTCGTGCCCACGCCAATCGCTGGCGACGATGCCTTTTGGTTAAGAAAGGAACCCTTCTAGCAACTCTCCGGTGATAACCAGCCCTCGCAAGTGCACGACAGACTGATTGTCCACCACCCTCCAAACTAAGATCATTTGCAATATCAGCAAATGGTTTTCGGCGGTTCTTGAGGGATTCGCAGATAACTCGGCGTTCCATGCGGTCCGTTAGGGCCCTGGGACGGCCTGACCGGGAGCAATTGTCTGTTGAGCCAGTGTCTTCAAATTTATGGATGATTTTCCGAGCTGCATGATATTTCACCCCAACCTCTCTCGAGGCTTCAGCAATATTTTGGGTGGCTTGGTAGTATCCAACCAGTCGATTTTTTATTGGAGTATCATATTCAAGATGTGAGTTCTCAGAAGGTGACATATTGAGTAGATTGAGCAAGTATAGTAGGAGCAATACGCGAAACAATTCTTGGTTCTCGAAATCACACGAGCGTGTTTGTCACAAAATGTGACTCACTTTTGATTGTCACGAGTAGACAAAAGGTCCTAGCAGACAGATTGGGCAAAGGTAGGCTGTTGTTGTCGTTATTAACCTCGGTGTTGAGGAGAGGTTTTGATTACATAAGGGGTGTAGTGATCTATCGAGATGTACCTTAGCTGAATCCATAGCGATTGTGATATCGATTGGTAATCGGCTTGGAAGGAAGTCTTGTCTCGTTGAGCTGGGCGCTCACTACAGAGCAGTACACCTAGTACCCACTCAGAAGCATACGCAAACTTCGCGCACCCAACTACGCTGGTCGTCAGAGGCTCCAGAAGCCTAATCTCTTTGTATCGAGACTTCTAGCGCCTGTACCGACAACCGTTGAAATGTTCCAAAGGCTTGACCTCATGACCCAGATTTTCGGTCGTAGATGCCTGAGTGTATGAACACTTAGTCGCTCACATAAAACATGTCGTTTCAGTAATTGAAAGTATATCGAGCAGATTACACGTCAGAGTTCCTCTTGAATGCCATTTAATGCTCGGACACGAGGCTGAATGTTAGAGAGAATTTTCAAGTTTCATTTTGCCAGACAAAGTCGGTTGGGACTAGAGTACAATGTAGGAAAACTATCTTTAATCCGCCGCTGCTAGACCTCTCATACCGAATGTTCCGAGCCTCCACGAAACGTCCGTGGTCGGATACTTGGAAAATATTGACACTACAGTAGTTCAAACCACTGAACACGAATATCAGGTGGTCGCGATAGGGTTGGAAGCAATCTTTTACTGTTCACTGTGAGACTAACTGGCTTCACTCCATCGTTCATACCATGCTAGAGTCGTATATGGACTGGATTCACAGAATGAATGTGATCAAGTGCAGTCAACGTATGAGTCAAGAATAACGCCTGATAAACTCGTCATTACTAACAGTCATTTAATTTCTGCCCCTCATCACGATCTCTCCGCAGTCAATCTCTCTGCAGGCGAGCTCCACAAGAACAGTTTTTGTTGGGCGGCTGAGGGAAGGTAATCAGAACTTCGAGAGAAGATAACAAGATATGCAATTACTGACATTTTGGGTGCTATTCAAACAGAACGCACTTTCTCTCTGGTGAGGAGCCGATTCGTTCTCTCCATGCCCTAATATCCAGACATCTTCGTCATTTGTGCACCCAAGGATCGGACACCTACCCTTTCGAACGACCTTATCACAAAGTTCAGCTGGGAGCTACAATCATCAGTCACATAATAGGTGAAAATCCTAGGAAATAGATGGCCTTGGGAACGTACATTGTCTTTTACCTGACTAGCAGTGATCCACCAAGTCGACTCGTCATCCACCAATCTGAGCATTTTCTTGAAGGGGATTTCTGCAAGAGACGTAGCAGTCCTGAAATCAAACGGATGTTCGCGTAAACTACAAAGTGTCCAAAAGGCCTCCAAAACGAAGCGATAGTGATCAACATGTGGTAAGCCTTCTGGGATAACGGTACTTGAGGGAAAAACAATGTGTGAGGAATCTGTGAGTGATAAGGCAGCTCGTCAGAACAAGAAGCACTAAATGGGCTCGAGAAACCCAGCACCTGTGCTGCGAGAGCAGACTTCATGTAGCCACCTTAGAAGCTCCTGCCTCCACCCAACCAAGAAGTCGCCCAGGATACATAGCTCCTTGGACCGCTGGGGATCTGTCATGAAATCAAGGAACGATGTGTGGTAAAATTCTATGAAGCCTTCTACCTTCACGACTGACTGGATGGAAGCACAGACACGACGGAACTGCTCGATGGAAAGGGGGAGGGCACCAGCAACAGAGTACATCCGGAACGGTAATATGAAATCAAGCAGGAGGATTTTCCGGACTGTTGTCCTAACCTTTGCTGGGACTCGTTGCATAATAAGGGTATAGAAAAAGTCCATCTCCGCCAACGGGTTGTCCTCCCCAACCTTAGCGGATACCTCCTTTGCAAATTCGACCACGATGCGCAGCTGGTCCTCGGGGCCAAGAGAATTTTCGTCCTTGATAAAACGAATCATGGTCGCCACATAAATCCAAAGCCCAGCACCACGTTCAACAAGGAGGGAAAGTGCACCCTCAGATGGCCACAACTCGGCGAGGCCATAATCCTCACGGATCTTCTTGAACTCGTCAGTCAGATAGAGTAGGATCTCGTGATCGATTGTGCGGGACACGGGAAGTTCAATGCAAGAAGAAACAGGAGACACAGGGGCGGAATTCATGGTCCGGATGATGGGGTCTTCGGGGCGGCTGGTGATGAACCAGCGGAAGGGCGTCGTACGTTTGCGAACAGAGGCTGTGATGACCCTAATAATCTCGCACTGCTCTGCTGTTCCACGGCACTCGTCCAGCCCATCAATAATCACGACGCGTCCATCCAGGCCGCTCCCTGTAACGTCAACACTGCGAAGGGGGTGAACAAGCAACTCCTCGAACTGCGTTGACAGTGACACCGTTGCAAGAGCAGGGTCATCAATCATACGTTGGTTTACTTTTTCACGGAATGAGGGGTATTTGACAGCAATCTGGTATGCGATGGATGTGAACACACGTTGAGGGTCGTCGCGATCTCCATTGGAGCGGGAAAAAAAGAGGGTGGCAGCGAGTTTGTTCAGGGGTGCTAGGGCCTCGGCACAGCTTTGCGCGACAGCTGATTTGCCGATACCAAAGGGACCACGCATCCAGAGAATGGGTTCAATGCGATCGGACACTCCTAGCACCCAGTTGGTAATGAGGGTAATGTACTCATTTCGAGTACCAAGGTGGCATTTCGGCGGGGGATAGCGAGCGCTGGAGTTGTAGAATGCGTCTGGCATTGAGTGGTTGAGGAGTTCTTTGATACCTACCGACCATGTGAGACTAGCGACTGAGCTCGAAGACATGGAACTCACCGAATCCTGTAGGCGAAGATTCATTAAACTGAGGGCCGTAGATAGCAAAATCATGTGCCTTTTCAAATATTCTGTGCCCTCGAAAATGAAGAGGCAGTGTCGAAGAGGAAGGGGTAGGTGGCAGGATGGCTAGAGACGAATTACCAGCTGTGGGATTCTCAGGCTCCAGATAAGGCAGTGCAGTAGGGGTTGTGGAAAGAGGCGCTGGTGTAGCAGGCTGGGGAGTCGCAGGTATGGGGGTAGCAGACTGGGAAGTTGCAGGTGTGGGGGTATCAGGCTGCAGAAACGGAGTTGGATGTTGAAAAGGCAAAGGGGTAGGAGGCAAGGAAACAGGCGGCTCTTGACGCAGACGAGCAGAACGTCGAACAGGTGGAGGTCGAACAGCAGGACCTTTGGACTTGGCGGAACCTGTGGTTTGATCAGCGCAGGGGGTGTGCCTAGCAGTGGGCCTGCGAGACCGCCGGGCAGGCATGGTGTGTGGAGGGGAGTACGGCTTGCGGGTGCAGGAAAGGGTGAGAGGAGGAAGGCAGTGAGGGGCAAATACTTAAGCTGTCCAAGTTCGCTGAGCGTTCCAACACTCCACGAGGTTGTTTGTTGAAAGACGCCCAACATCACTATTCTCACAGAGAAGACAATTGATGACATGTGATCACCACATCACCACAACCCAATCCAGCACTTCTCAAAATAAATATAGATTCATGCCACACACCTTCATTGTCCTGCTCTGACTCCACTCTGATACCCATCACTCTCATCATCCAAGAAAACTGCTCAAAATCAGAATTCTGACACCTGCACCGCCGCAGCACTCGTTCGAGAGGAGACAAAGCTGAAGAACCAGCAAAAACATCAGAAATTGAAAGAACACGCTGCGAGGAACGAGAAGAGAAAGGTTACACGAGACGAAGCCACTGTGGCAGAAGACGAGGCTGTTGATGATGTGGAAATCGGGATGTTTCGGGCTATGCATGATGCCACAGGCAAGGCAAGCGGGGACGAAGAGGACAAGGATTTGACAGAGTTTAAAGAGCGCTCCAGCTTTGACGGCAGTGCCATGGATAAAAACGAAATTGGAGCGGAGTCATATGATGATGACGAAGATAGAGAAAACAAGTGGGATCGCTCGAGGAACAGGATAGTGGGGGCGACGATATCGACTCTGACACCAACTTGAAAATCTGTACCAGGAGAAAAATCTACCCCACCAAAAACAGCATTTAACTAGCATTTCCCCGATGAGATATTCAAAGCTGCTCTCCTCAAAACACAATTTCCACAGCCACGTTCAAAGAAAAACACTCGCGTAAGGAGCATAAAAACAGGCGTCTACACCAAAGGACGTTATCGTCGGGTAAGCTACAATCGTCCTTCATACTTGTAGATATATAACAATACCTCGTATCACAGGTTCATGATATTCCGGACATTACTGTCGACCGCAAATTCCGTATTGTTCCGATTGGCTGTACCCTCCGCAGGGATCAAGAACTTCCTCGATCGCAGCCTCGCTATCAAAGGCTAACAATCAACTTCCGATAAAGGCTGGGAACGAAGACCTGGTAAGTTCATCCTGTGATACCGTTGTCGAGCTATATAGCTGATTGATTTCTGCGAATAGCAAACATTGGGATCCTATAACGCACCGGACCAGCAACACATTCTATTCAGAGTCGTTGATGATACACTTTCTTACTTTTACCGGGCATTTATCAATGTCCCTCTTAGGCGAACGATTATGACAGCTTGAATAAGATATATTATCCTCCATTTATCCACTTAAAAATCCGCGTATTGAGTACCAGTATAGATGAGAATAATACACGACTAATGTTTGTCCAAGCACAAAATCCAGGAAACCCTTGTAACCACGCCCAACCAATGACCTACGCCCCATAGTCGTCAGACACCCTTACACCCTCCCCAGTTCTCGCAGCCCCCGGCTCAACGACCACCTTAAACGGCATCAGATGTGCACTCACACTCCGTAAATGCGAAATCATCGATTGGATACAGGAAAGGAGAGAAGGGAGGAGGATAAAGATAGGGAACGAGTTACCTTGGTTTCTAAGTTCTCCATGAGTCCACGAGTTCCGCTACCGCGAGACGCCCATGATCGATAATCACTGACACCAGATCCACTTTCCCAGTACATGCAGCTATGGTGAGCGTCGATCTATTGTAGAGATCGGACGTCGCGTGACGTCATATCACCGCCGTCACACGTCCTCTCTCTACTACTGATTAAGTCCCCTCCCTCTTCGACAACTCCTCATCTACTAACCGATATCCCACTACCCTGGCAACAAACCGATCGTCAAACATAGCCGGCAACTATATCAAGACGACCCTGCAGATTCAACACTCAGTAGCCGCCGCTTACAGCCACTATCCCCCTCAACCTTCCCCTTTCCTCTTTCAATTCCACATGCCCCTTTCCTCTCTCCATTCTACACTTCCCTTTTATTACTCGCTACGCATATTTCGCATTCGGTATCTCCGCTTCCACGCAACCGAGTTAGGATCTGTCATCCAACTGACAGAAGTCCGAATATTTAATGTTTGCTTTATATTCCCTTTTCCATTCCTCCTCTCTTCCTCCTTCTAAAAATCTAATAAAATCGTCATTCGTGCTCCGGCTCAACCGCTATCGTTTCTTCTCATCGCCTAATGTAATAGTGTAGGTCTAAACGGCCACATGGACCCTTCTCTCCACCTACTTCTCCACCACTAATATTCCTTAGAATTCCCTTCCCCTTACAAAATCTCGACAAATAGTCTCGTAAACTGCTCCTTCCTGCTCTCTATAGTCACCTGAAGCATTGTAGATAGTCTTAGAACCGTAGCTTTAAATACTGCGATGTATTTCCGTTTTTCTTTAGTGAAATTGACCCCCATCTCTCGGACTCAGTTTAAGCTCTTAAGTTTGAGCTTTTCGATATCGTTCTCACTAAAACCAACTGTCTTCATCACAGTTTCACTCCTCAGCAACGTCTCATATCGTCGCACGAGCGCTGAGTTATCATTTCGATTAAAATCTCATTAAAAACAATTAATAATCAAGCTATCTACTTGGGTCAGAACCAACGACAGACGGACGCTGTCGTGCTCGCAAACACATCCGCACTCACCTATCCCACCTTCCCTTCACTATCTAACCCATTTTGTGCAAGCCCAAGGTCACGAAGTACATCACAATATCACTTTAAGGGAGGTTCACCTGTTAAAACCGCGAAACTGGTATCAGCTGCCCAGCACCGCCTACAAGGGCGCTATTCAGAGGTACAGCTCTCCACCACGCGTGGCCATGCCATAAATGATGACGACCGCCCGGGAAGACCATCTCCAGTCCCTCCGGGAATGGCGCTTCACGCCGGCGTGGCATTTGAAGATGGCAGCGAGATTCCATACTGCCTTAGGGCTATACTACGGATGAAGCGAAGATGGGAGGTAAAAGACTGCAGCTGCCGATTTTGGAGGTCCGTGTCCAGGTACTTAAAGACAAGCAGGTGAATAATACACATGTAATTTCCGCAGCACATAATTACGAGCTCGGCACCGGGTTTTCAGGACTATTTAGGACGACAATATACATATTCCTATAAATTGCACGGATGTATTCTCATCGAGCTGGCATCTTTGTAGGTGTCAGGTTGTCGAAGAGCCCGAGTTGTTTGACGGGTGTCACTGCCAGGATTGCTCGGGGAAGTCATTGGCGGCCGGCAGGCAGGAGGGGCGGTACTTGACGAAGCATTGAAGTGGTGGGGGTGCGGGAGGGTACGGGGAGGCGCACACCGAAGTACACTGAATAGATTGGCTTCGAGGTGTGTACATTGGTCTTTCAGTTTTTCAAATGTTATTCCCGGCTTGTGCGACCTAGAATAATTTGAAGACCAGTCATCCATTTAAGCAAGTACGCAAACGACCAGGAAATGTCGTCATAGACAAAGACGCTCTACGCACCGAAAAACGAAACCTTCTCCTATCGATATGGCCACTCATCCCCTCACCGATTTCTGAATCACCCAAGTCGTATCCTTCCTCACATCTACCTCCTCCCACCCAACACTCCTTGTTGGCTCGAATCCACTGTATCGTAGGCTACAGCTGGCAGGTCCTGATCAGAACAAGAGGCATAGAGATTCACGAAAGCCACGTACACTGTTGACTTATACTCAGCAGCGGTCTGAGTATAAGCACCCTCAACGTACAGGCGCTGCTCACTCAAACGCTCTCGTTGCTCCCACACATCCGTTAAATCCAACTTGACGCCCAAGACTTGTGGTAGGCGGAGGCGTGGTTGATCTGGGTGAATCCGGGTGAGAGAGGGATAAAGTCGCCACTATCGGGTGTGGGGATGGCTGGGATGGTGTCTGCATTCGGATGGTGAGGCCTTGAGGGGTTGTCTGAGCAGGAGTGGTTGGAGGAATGAAGGCTGACAATTCCGACGGCCACTTTAATGGAGCTTCGTTCTCGGCATTTAACTGGTGATCGACCCACTGCTGAGGATTTCCCGCCAATGATAACACACGTATTTGGGATGATATTTGCCCGGGAGGTCGAAGAGCTGCTTTTTGGGCTCGTTTATACAGGAGAGATGCTCAGCGTTTCTTGGGTTGTGGACCTCTGGCTCGTTTGCAAGGGATCCACGGCGGGAGGGTGGGATAAGGTGGAGCGTGAGGGGGGAGGTCTGGATAAGGATGTGGAAAGGGTCGTTGACGACAAGGAAGGGAGAGAGGTGAGGGCATTTCCGTAGTCCTCTATCGACCTCATGCTCCATCAGCCTCGCGAGATCAGTTAAGAACTGGTAGCGTTTGCGTAACGATACGAGTTTTCGCTCTCTAGCCTTTGAAGGTCCTTGGCCTGTCTTCTCAACACTGCAATAACGACCGCGAACTCCTCAGAGAGTAGACTGATCGAGGGATTCGGCAGAGGAGGCGGGTGATTTAAGGTGACTGAGGTGGTGATGGCACTCTGCGAGAAGATGACTGGGGAAGAGCTGAGGGAGAGCTGGTGATACTACTAGACGATTTGGAAGTCTGCATGTGACTGACTCTTGGAGGACAGAGAAAGACGTGCCAAGAACTGGATCCTGGCGAAGGTGTGTTTCTGCAGTGTAATGTCAGAAATTCCCAGAATGTAATAGAGAACCTAGCGCACACGTTCAGTGTCGAATCTGGCTTCTAATGATCCACAAGCTCCGTCCCCTATTGGGGTAGCGCTGTCGGTGCCTGCAGCACTTGAGTCTCCGAGTAGTGCGTGGTAGATACCGCTGGTAGAGAGCTATGTTCGACGCTGGTGTTTCGCGGTGGCTCCGTACGCCCGGAAGTGCCATTCAGATCGATGACCACAAAGTCGTCCAGTGTCCCCCGTGTTTGCGGCTTGCCATTTGACAATGTGACGCAATCTCTGGTAATTACTGAGAATTTGACAAGAGTTGGATGATGGATTGTGGTCAAGTACTGATGGTAGAGGTGATTAAAAGTCGGGTGTGAGACTCGTGACGCTTTAGATGACCGATCACAGCAAGTTCCCACACACCAACTTGCCGCCAACAGTCTGGCAGCGGCGGCTATGTTGCAATACATTACAGCACCGTCACCGCCAGTCGGTCGTTCCAGTATCCCTGCTCAAGCCATCAATACAAAGGTGCCAGGCCTCCTCGATATATAATGGCTGGTAAGGCCACTTGACGTAACTTAGAACTGGCGACAGGGGTGTTGCTGCCTCCTGGGACTGGCTGATGTCGTTGTGGTATTCTCACAGGCACAGACCACAAAACTCATGGAAATTATCGCGAACCGTAAAATGCCATTAATATGTGGCGATACACCTTAAACTCGGCCCAAAGGTTGTACGCATACATCAGCTAATTATTGTAAATTAGGAAGCCCCCGCCATCAAAGCGCCACATTATAAGCAGTAACGTCTCTTGTCACTTGAAAAACAACAACCACCACGAGAATCTAACGTGCAGTCAAAGAAAGCCTACTTATTCTCTTCACAAAAGCCATTTGCCCAAGATTCCTTGACATAGGCTCTTTCACAGAGATTGTCGTCCACGTACCACCCTTGCATAGCCGTCCAACAGGCAAGATTCTCCTCCGACGTCGCTTTTCAGCACTTCTCAGCACCATTGTCGGCGGGTTTGGCATTAAGGCAATAGCAATCGTTGCCGCGCCCGAGATGGATGTCCCAGTAAAATGTAATTGGAGCGTGCTGATAGGGGACGACCCAGCTGGATTGTTGGGTTTTCCGACTTGAGAAGGAGTGAAAGAAGGAGCTGGTAATTCGCGCGGTGATATATACGTTCATGAGGTAGAGGAATGAGAGGAGATCGGATGGAAGCTCAGTTACTTGCGACAGGGGATGTCGGGCTCACGAAATGAGGCGTAGACGCAGCGGTGATTTCTGAAGCGAGATTTCTCGACTAAGCTAATTTGGGAGAGATGGCGGATGGAGATGTGGACGAGATAGGCGTAGGGTGTGGGTGACACCCTCAACACAGGGGCAGATATGACGAATGTTTTCCCTACAGCTGGATTGAGCAAAAGAAAAATCGGCGGATGATAGGATCACACACAGGAATCTCGGTTGATAGGACTCTTTCCTCCGTTTTTTTTTCGAAGGGCCCCCTTTCTGTGGTGAGATGCTTATCCAGAGGGACTTTCGCCCGATAGATCGAAGAGCTGCACAGTGTTTCTAGATTTGAGGATTTTGAGTTCTTTCACAACAGGTTCCGCGGCAGGATAAAGAGGAGGAAGTGGAAGAAGGGGGTCATTGATGATGTGGAAGGGAGGGAGCCGAAGGTGGATCTGTATTCCTCTACTGAACTCGTGCTCCATTGGCTTCGAGGGATCAGCTCTGCTCTCGCATTTCGGCGCCGTACGCGCAGAGGACATGAGTTCGGCATCAACATTACTGTTTGCGGTCTCCCGACTCTTCAGCCCTCCTATACCGGCAGCTGAGTCCCTGAGCGACGGGATTGAGCAATGGGTTTACAGAGTGGTCAAGGGCGATCGAGACAATGAGCACATTCTGCGAGGAGAACTGAGGGAGAGGCGGGAGAGGGTGTTTTAGATGTCTACGTGTGATTCATGGAGAGCTCGGTGGGGGTGCATCACTACAACGTAATAGAATGTTGACGCACACATTCCGTCCCCTATTGGCATAGTAGAGTGGCTGACGCTCGAGTGCAGGTACAGAGCTGTGTCCAACATTGGCGCTTCGCTGTCGAGAACTGAGAGTCCAACCCATTCTCTCGCGCCGAGGTTTGCTTGGCTGTGGTCGCAATAAACCTCGTGCATGGTGTCAGGATGAACGGAGAAGCGGATAGCGGTGTTCGTTGATCATTATTCTGTGTGCCTGGCACGTCATACACTCCGGAGATGCCATTGAAATTATGATCAACGCGCCCTGTGCGTGGTATCGTAGGCCTTGGACAAGTAGTTTTCGGCCTGTTTGACCGTCATGGTGCAGCCTCTGGGTAATTTCTGTGCCATTGGATAGTAGATTGCAGCTACTTAGGGTGCAGAGGCATCGCTGACATGGCACAGCGAACGTGGGAGCTCGGTCATCAGACTGAACCCAGGCCATGGCGGTGCTGTCCCTGTCTAATCTGAATGAAGCTTTTAGTATCTCTTTCTTGACAGCCCGGCCTACATTCGCCAATCGACCCGTACAGCACAACTGAATCTATAGTGGATATTATATCGTAATCATAATCTTCTTGAAAGAAAGTCTTGTCTCATTGAACTGGGGGATCATTATGGAACTGAATACCTAGTACCCACTCAGAAGCATGCACAGACTTTGTGTTCTCAACTATGCTGGCCGTCAGAGGTCCCAGAAGCCTGATTCATTTGTCTTAAGGTTTTCAGTGTCAGGATATACGGCTGTCGAAATGTTCCAACGCCTTGACTCCCCAGCCTCATGGCACAGAGTTTGGGTCATAGATACTTGTGTGTGTGAACGTTTAGTTGCTCATATAAAACACGCAACTTCATAATTGAAAGACCTGAGAGCTGCTGTCGAGCGTCATTGAATGTACAGAAATGAAGCTGAATATTGGAGAGAGATGTCAGGTTTCTTTTCGCCAGGCCAATTTGGGGATTGGGTAGAAAACTATCCGTTGCTAGACCGCTTATGCCGAACGTTCCGAGTCTTTACAAATAAGTGTTTATTTGTTATTAAATACTTTGAAAACTTCGACACAACGGTAGTTCAAACCGCTGAGCACGAATGGTACCCGCTCATCATCATTGTCAGTCACTCAACCTCTTACAATTTCTCTGCAGTCAGTCTCTCTGCAGTGCAGCTCCGCAAATACAATGGTCGGGAGACCGCTGAGAAGGTTAATCAGAATATTGAAGGAAGATAACAAGGTACGCAATTGCTTACATTTCTAGGGCTCTCCAAAAAGAACCCAGATGGCGCCTGCTGAGGGACTAATTCATTCTCCCCATACCCAAAAATCCAGACATCCCGGGCATTTGTGCACCTTGGGATCAGGCACCTGCCCTTTCGAATGACCTTGTCACGAAGTTCGGCTGGGAGCTGCAAGCACCAGTCACAGAATGAGCGTGAACCCTAGGAAATAAATGGTCTTGGAAACTTACATTGGCTCTTACGCTATCAGCAACGATCGACCACCCTGGTCTGTCACCCAACAACCCGAACATTTTCTTGAAGGGAATTTTCGAAAGAGACATAGCAGTCCTGAAGTCAAGTGGATGCTCAGGTACACAACAAAGCACCCAAAAGCACCCCAAAGCTTGGCGATAGAGATCACCGTATGATGAGTCTTTTGTGATAACGATATTTGAGGGAAGAACGATGTGCGAGGGATCTGCGAGCGATATGGCACCCCATTTGAGCAAGAAACACTAGATGGGTTCAGGAAACGCTGTACCTCCGCTGTGAGACCAGACATCATGTAGACACATGAGAAGCTCCTGTCTCCACCCAATTAAGAAGTCGCCGAGTATACATAGCTCCTTGGACCGCTGGGGGTCTCTCATGAAATCAAGGAACGACGCGTGGTAGAATTCTATGGCTTTTTCTACCTTCATGACCGACTGGATGGAGGCACAGGCACGACGAAGCTGTTCGATGGGAAGGGAGAGGGCTATGGTAATAGTGGGCAGATACTGACTGAATGTCGAATAAAGCAGGAGGATTTTTTGGACTGTTGCCCTGACCTTTGGCGGGACTCGTTGCATGATAAGGGTATAGAAAAAATCCATCTCCGCCAATGGGTTGTCCACCCGAACCTTAGCAGAGACCTCCTTCGCAAACTCGAGTACAATGCGTAGCTGGTCTTCGGGACCAAGCGAATTTTCGTCCCTGATGAAACGAATCATGGTCCCCACATAGATCCAAAGCCCAGCACCACGTTGAACAAGGAGGGAAAGTGCACCCTCAGATGGCCACGACTCGGGGAGGCCATGATCCTCACGGATTTTGTTGAACTCATCAGTTAGGAAGAGTAAGATCTCGTGATCAATTGCGCGGGACACGGGAAGTTCAATGCGAGATAAAACGGGAGATACAAGGACAGAGTTCATGGTTCGGATGATAGATTCTTCGGGGCGGCTGGTGATGAACCAGCGGAAGGGGGTCGTACGTTTGTGAACGGAGGTTGCGATGACTCTAATAATCTCGCACTGCTCCGCCGTTCCACGGCACTCGTCCAGCCCATCGATAATCACAGCGCATCCTTCCAGGCTGCACCGAGGAATGTTGACACTACGAAGGGGGCGAACAAGCAAGTGCTCGAACTGTGTTGCCAGTGACATTGTCGCGAGAGCAGGATCGTCCATCATGCGCCTGTTGATGATTTCCCTGAAAGGACGGCATTTGGCAGCAATTTGATAAGCGATGGACGTAAATACACGTCGCGGGTCATCGCGATCTGCAGTAGAGCGGGAAAGGAAGAGGGTGGCAGCGAGCTTGTTTATGGGCGCCAGGGCCTCGGCACAGCTTTGGGCGACAGCTGACTTGCCGATACCAAAGGGACCGTGCATCCAGAGAATGGGTTCTGTGCGATCCGATTGAACTTGCGCCCAGCTGGTAATGAGGGTGATGTAGTCGTTTCTAGTGCCAAGGTGACATTTTGGTGGGGGATAGCGAGCGCTGGAGTTGTAGAATGCGTCCGGCATTGAGTTGTTGAGGAGTTCTTTGATGCCTATTCCTATTCATTACGTGAGATTAAGGGTCTAGCTCGAGGGCACTGTGAAGCTCACCAGAGTCCGTAGGGGCAAAATCAATGAGTTGAGAATTGGTGATAATAACATTTTGTGCCTTGTGGAACATTTCTTGCGCATGGAAATGTTGCTGCGTTGATGAAGGGATAGGTGAATGGACGGCTGGGGACGCGGTAGGAGATTGGGTGGAACCTGTGACCCGATCAAAGTAAAGAGAGAGTCTAGCGGAAAACTTGCGAGTGCGGCTGGGCATTCTATGAGGAATGGGATCACGGGCTAGCGGTTGCAAGAGGAGGGAAAGGGAGGAAGGCAACCAGGGGGAGGGAACGAACTATCTTGACTGTTAAGTTTTCCACGAGTCCACGGGGTCGGCTATTGATAGTTGCGAGATGCCCATAATCACTATTTTCGGTGACACTAAGTCCGCTCCCCAAACACATATAACTATGGTGAGTGTCGATCCATCCAACCCATCCCGTGCAAGCGCAAGATCACTAGGTACATGATAATGTCGCTTTATTAGACGCTATTTGCCTATTAAAACCACGATACTGGTTTCAGCTGTCCAGCACCGCCCTGAAGGGCACTATTCAGAGTGTACAGCCCTCCGACCGCCTCAGCCCATGCCACAAACGAAGACAATAGGTAGCGCTTCACTCTAGCTCAGCATTTGAACGTGGCAGAAAGATCCCATACGACCCTAGAGATTGGTTACGGATGAAGCGAAGATGGGAGGAAAGGTGCTGCAGCTATCGATCCGGGGGTGCTGGTACTGGTACTAAAAGACAAGCAAGTGAAGAATGCGCCTGATTTCCGGCGTACGTAATTGCGAGCTCGAGTGCGGATTTCCGGACTATTTATCATTTCGGGATATCCTCGTATCCGTTGCGTAGCCGTAGTCCTATTGAGCCAGCCTTCTTGCACGCGTGCCGCGTTGCTGAACAATTCGAGCCATTGTCGAGTGCATTTTCAGAATTGCTTGTAGAAGTCATTGACGATCAGCACAGGAGAGACGGCACTCGACGAGGCGCTGAAGCTCATGAAGATGAATGAATAGATTTATTTTCGAGACACATTTATCTATCCGTTTTTGAAATATAATTATCGTCTTGCGAAACCTGAAACACTATAAATATTAGCTGCCAGTTCGAGTAAGCACATGAACCCGGGCTAGCAAAAAATATTGTAGACAAAGGATACATATTTTACCCCAAAGACGAAATTTCCTCCTATCGACAAGGTCACTCACCCCTTCATTTATTTCAGAATCACCCGCGTGATCTCCCTTATCACATCTACCACCTACCATCCAACACTCTTCGTCGGCTTCATTCCACTGTACCACAGATCACAGCCAGTAGGTCCATGACCTTGTTGATCGGAACACAAGGCGCAGGAGACGTGTTTCTCCTGGGCAGGTTGGGATGAGATTATCGCTCTGTCGGTGAATTTGGATGGTAAGGGGTTGTATGATTAGGAATGGCTGGAGTGAACGCCGCCAATTCCTTTAAGCTCTTCAATAGAGTTTTGTTCTCTATTTTAATTGGGAATCAAATCACCTTTGCTGCGAATTGATGGTAAGACACCTATTAGGAGGGACTTTCGCCTGATATATATGGAAGACCTGTTCTTCGAGTTCATCTATGCAGGAAAGGTGCGCGTTATATCCGGATTTGAGGTCCTTGAGGTCTTTCACAAGGAGTTCCGCGGTAGAAGGAGGACGATGGGAATGGCCCGGTGAGGATGGGGAAGGAAGAGAGGCGAGGGTAGATCTCCTCCATCAGCCCTAAGAGACCAGGTCTGCCGCTCCCGCAGGACCTGGGTATGTTGGTACCGTTCGCGGAATGAGAAGACTGGCAGCGTTCTCCAATATATAGAGACCTTCTGCCCGTCTCTTCAACTGTTCCCCACCGGCACCTGTGTCCTATTCCTCAGTAAAACCGTGAATCCCTGAGAGCGGGATTGAGCGAGGGATTCGGCGGAGGAGAGGGTGATTCGAGGGTGATTGAGGTGATGAGCGCATTTTGTCAGAAGATGAATGAAAGGGCTGAGGGGGAGCTGCAAGTGGGTCTGTGTGTAGTTCATGGTGAGTAGAGAGAGGTGAGTGAGCAGAGAGGCGGGAGCTCACCAGAGGTGCGTCACTATAACGTAATATCAGGCCTAACGCACATATACAGCATCAAATCCGGCTTCCAATTGTCCACGAGCCTCGTCCTTTGTTGGCAATGTTGTCTGGGCCTACAACAGTTGTGGCTTGGGTGCCGCGTGCGAGACACCGTTGGTAAAGAATTGCGTCAGACGTTGGCGCTTCGCTGTTGAAAGCTGAGGCTCTAATTCAGTGTGAATATTGGGATGGACGAAGAGGCGGCTAACGGGCTAACGGGCATCAGCATACTTCTCGTTCCCCATGGTATACCTCGCACCTGGTACTTCGTACGCCCCAGAAATGCCATTTGGAATGATCAATGCATCCGATACGTGACACAGTAGGTCTTGGCCAAGTTGTCTCCAGCCTGTCTGGCCGTTGCAGTGCAGTCTCTGGTAGTTTCTGTTAATTTGATAAGGATTGGATGGTAAGCTGTAGCTACTTATGGTGGAGAGGAACCGCTGACAAGGGTACACTTCTGCCTTGTGCTAAGCGCTAAGCTTTGGGGGTCCGGCGCTATTAGCTTGGGAGCTCGGATCAGTGACCAACGCACGCGATACGTGACACCGCTGATCTTGACCAAATCATCCATATCTGTGGCCCGCCGTACCACCGTTATGAGGTGATATCTGGCAACATCTATGGATTTAACAAGAATTGGGTGATGGGCTGGGTGACTGACAGTAGAGGTGATCAAAGTTGGGTTGGAATTCATGACGCTTTCACTTACCGATCACAGCTAAGTTCCCACACATCAGCCTGATGCCAACAGCGGGGCGACGCCTAATGTGGTGTCTTATTACAATACACTACACCACTATCACCACTGGTCGGTCGCTCCAGTATTCTTACTCAATCCACCAATGCAAAGATGTGAGGACTCCCCGATATACGATAGCCGGTAAGACCACTTGACGCAACCCAGAAGCGGCGACTGGATATCGCTGCCTGCTCCTAGGACTAGCTGATGCCGTTGTCGTATTCTCGCAGACACAGACACAAAGCCCATAGTAATTATCGCGAACCGAAATATGCTATTAAAAGATCGCGATATACGTTAAACTCGGACCAAACGTTGTAGACGTTCATCAGCCAATTATTCTGGATTAGAAGGCTCCCGCCATCAAGCGCCACATGATAGCAGTAACAATTCTTGTCATCCGAAATGCAACAATCAATAAGAGGATCCAACGTGCGATAAAAGTAAGCTGACTTTAGGGGAGACAATAGATGGAGGTGAAGACGAGACGGATGTGGTCGTGGACAGCGCCCGCGATACAGCGGGAGATATGATAGGCGTTTTCCATATAGATGAATAGGGTAAAATAATAATCGATGCAAGATAGGACCACGTGCATGCATCTGGGTTAACAGGGTTCTTTCCTCTGCCCTTTTTCGAAGGGCCACCTTTCTGTTCGTCATGTGGAGGCTGGCGAGCTCCTTTCGCGCCAATCTCCTACGAGTTCCAGTTGCTTGACCCAGGTACCATACTCCTCAGGTGCATGGTCAACACTGAGTGGTATGACTCTTACCTAGAACCGGAGGCCTCAGCCTAGGGAGGCGGCTTGGTTGGGACAGAAAGTGGACGACAGATCCGCTTATTGGTTGGGTCCGAGGGCGGAACGCCACATCACACAGGGATGTGATATAGTGCTGAACTTTGCCAGAGACGCATCAGTGACTTTTAAGCAGAATTGTTTGGAACGGTACTAGCTTGTTAGGGGCACGGATTTCGTAGAAAAGAGTGTCATGTGCGAGAATGTTTTTCAATCCTGTCAAACATTTATTACTATAAACTGCTCGAAAAAGCGCACTACTACTCGCATTTGTCTTTCATTTTCTCTGTTGAGCACTTGCTAAAAAATCGTGTCAGAGTCTTCACATGATTGGCTTACTTTGGCCACCACTATCCCTCTAGCCCCTGGGAGAATCAGAGAAGCGCTGCCCGATACACGAGACATCACGTACCGAAGGCTTGTGATGGATACCCAGGGTGCAATCCTTTCCAACAACGCTAGCTAGCCAGAACATAAACTCCTTGTAATCGTTAGGTGCCTCCACATTCACATCAGAGGGGAAAGCTTTGATGAATCGTGGTACGAAACTTGGAGTCCTCGATGGGCTCAGGCAATTTGTGGCGCTTGACCATAGTAGGAGTCAAAGATAAGGATCAAACACGACCATATCTTGTTCGAGAATCCGAAAGAACCCAAACAGGTGGCCGTAGTTGTTAACCCCGTGACACTTTTTGGTTAACGATCACAGTCAGGTTCCCACACACACTGTCCAAAACTAATGGAATATACATGTCTGCTAGAGGATCGTGTCAAAATCGCTACAATATTTTAGTATTAAGGAAGCACTCAATGGCACCCATGAAAGTGACGAGGGGGGCGGCGAGTCGGCTGGAAGTGCGGATAACTCCCTTCATTGGAAAAATTGTGTGCCGGTTGGTTCATTGCGCATCCTGATTTATGTGCTTGGGGATTGTGGCAAGACCAGCCATAGCGTTAACTAAAACCGTCGGATTCGTTTTTTGACGACAAGCTGCGGGCATTATCCTTATTGCGGTGCCACTCAGTAGACCACTTGCCCCGAACACTTTCCACCCGTTGAACCTTGACATGGGAAACCTCGCACAGGAAAGGTTTTCGCGCATTATTGTGTTTTCGAATATATCGATACTAGGGTACTTCGAGCGCCTCGGTAGCCGTAGTTCACTATTTATGGAAATATTTGAATATCGTCTCCCTTAATACTCCTGTTCCTCTACGTCTCATCACGATCTCTTTACAGTCAGCCTCTCTGAAGTGCAGCTCCGCAAATACAATGGTCGGCGGACCGCTGAGAAAGGTTAATCAGAATATTGAAGGAAGATAACAAGGTATGCAATTTCTTACATTCCGGGGGTCCTGCAAAAAAAACCTATTTCCTGCCTTAAGAAGGACTAATTCATTCTCCCCATGCCCTAAAATCCAAACATCCCGGGTCTTTGTGCACCCTGGGATCGGACAACTGCTCTTTCGAATGATCTTATTACAAAGGTCAGCTGGGAGCTGCAAGCATCAGTCACATAATGAGTGATAATCTTGGGAAATCAATGGTCTTGGAAGCTTACATTGTCTCTTATCCGACTAGCAGCGATCAAACGGCCCGGCATGGTGCCTACTAACCTGAACATTTTCCTGAATGGAATTTTTGAAAGAGACGTAGCAGTACCGAGATCAAACAGATGCTCGGATACACTACAGAGTACCCAAAAGCTCCCCACAACGTAGTAATAGTGATCATCATATGATAAGCCTTCTGGGATAACGGTACTTGAGGGAAAAACAATGTGCTCGGAATCTACGAGTAATATGGGACCCCATCAGAGCAGGAAATGCTAGATGGGCCAGGGAAACACAGTACCTGTGCTGCGAGAACAGACTTCATGTAGCCACATCAGAAGCTCCTGCCTCCACCTCATCAAGAAGTCGTTCAGGATACATAGCTCTCCGGAACGCTGGGGGTCCGTCATGAAATCAAGAAATGACGTGTGGTAGAATTCTATGTCGTCTCCCACCGTCATGACCGACTGGATGGAAGCACAGGCACGACGGATCTGGTTTACAGAAAGGAAGAGGGCTCCGGCAATAGGGTTTAGACCGAGCGGCGACAAGAAATTAAGCAGGAGGATTTTCCGAACTGTTGTTCTAACCTTTGGTGGAACTCGTTGCATGATGAGGGTATAAAAAGAATCCATCTCCGCCAGCGGGTTGTCCACCCCAACCTTAGCAGAGACCTTCTTTGCGAACTCGAGCACAATGCGCAGCTGGTCTTCGGGGCCGTACGAGTTTTCGTCCTTGATGAAACGAACCATGGTTGCCACATAGATCCAAAGCCCAGCGCCGCGTTCAACAAGGAGGGCAAGCGCACCCTCAGATGGCCACGACTCAGCGAGGCCATGTTCCTCACGCACCTTCTTGAGCTCGTCAGTCAGGAACAGTAGGATCTCGTGATCGATTACACGGGACACGGGAAGTTCAATGCAATATAAAACGGGAGATACAGGGACGGAATGCATGGTTCGGATGATGAAGTCTTCGGGTCGGCTGGTGATGAACCAGCGGAAGGGGGTGGTGCGATTGTGAGCGGAAGCTGCGATGACCCTAATAATCTCGCACTGCTCTGCCGTTCCACGGCACTCGTCCAGCCCGTCGATAATCACGGTGTATCCTTCCAGGCTGCTCTGAGGAACGTTGACACTACGAAGGGGTCGAACAAGCAAGTGCTCGAATTGCGTTGACAGTGACATCGTCGGGAGAGCAGGGTCATCGATCATGCGCCTATTGACGATTTCTCGGAATGGAGGACATTTGACAGCAATCTGATACGCGATGGAGGTGAATACGCGTTGAGGGTCATCGCGATCTGGATTAGAGCGGGAAAAGAAGAGGGTGGCAGCGAGTTTGTCGATGGGCGCCAAAGCCTCGGCACAGCTTTGGGCGACAGCTGATTTGCCAATACCAAAGGGACCACGCATCCAGAGAATGGGTTCCTGGCGATCTGACTGTCCCTGCGCCCAACTGGTGATGAGGGCAATGCAGTCGTTTCGAGTACCAAGGTGGCATTTTGGTGGGGGATAGCGAGCGCTGGAGTTGTAGAAAGCGTCTGGCATTGAGTGCTTGAGGAGTCGTTTGAGGCCTATTCCTATTCATCAAATAAGATCACTGGTCTAGCTCGAGAGCACTGTAAAGTTCACCAGAGTCCGCAGGGGAACAATCAATAAATTGAGAGTTGCTGATGGTGACGTTTTGTGCCTGGTTAAACATTTCGTGCGCATGGAAATGCTGTTGCGCTGATGAAGGGATAAGTGGCGGGGTAGAAGGTGTGGAATTCAGAGGCTCCGGATAAGGAAGCATCGGGCTTGGGGTTGTGGAAGCAGGCATAGAAGTAGCAATAGTAGGCTGAAGAAATGGAGTAGGGATCGGTGGTTGCTGAGGCGGATGTGTAGAAAACTAAGCAGGCGGCGGTCGCGATTTAGTGGGGAAGGGGACCGCGGACTCGCAGAGGGAGAAAGACGACGAGAGGGGAACAAGTTCTCTTCGTTTCTAAGTTTCCACGAGTCCGCGAGATCGATTGTCGTTCACGTGTTGAGACCACATCAGTCGCACAGCACGACCCTTAGGGGGGCCCCGGCGCTGTCCAGAGTGTACAGCCCTCCATCACACTTTCCCAAGCCACAAACGACGACGACCGCCTAAGATCATCCCCAGTTACTCCTCCAATGAAGCTCCACGTTGGCTCGGCATTTGAAGGTACCAGCAGGAATTGCATACGACCCTCCAGATATGCCTGGGAAGAATCAAGCATAGGAAGTTAAAATACCGATGCCATTGATTCCGGGAGGCGGTGCCGTTACCGGTGCTAGAAGACAAGCAGGAGAAGAATGCACGCGGGATTTTGAAGCGGACCGTTGTTCATGACTATTGGTCATTTTGGGACGACGATATATATACATTCATCATATCCGTCGCACGGCTATTTTTTCCCCGGGCCGGGGTCATGCAGGTGTGTCGTGTTGTCGAAGGATCAAAGTCGTTGTCGGGTGCCCCTGTCAGAATTTATTAAAGAAATCATTAATGATGGGCAAACAGGGGAGACAATACTCAACAAGGCGCTGAAGCTGATAAAGATGCAATGGAGACGGACATTCACAATAAACAACTGAATAGATTTATCTTTGATGATTTTTGAAATGTTATTCCCACGTCGCGAAGATCAGCTCGAACAAGTACAGGAACGGCTAACGAGTTCAAATCTCATCGACAAGGGTCATATTTTACGCCTCAAAAGACGGAGTTTTCTCTTATCAACCGGAAGCGGGCACACATTCAATTTTCACCGGGTACATAAAAGCCAGTCGATCAGTACTAGTCAAACGTCGTGCGTGTACATTAGGCGGTCATTCTACAATAGAGGGCTGCCATCATCAGACTCCCACGTTGGAGCAGTAACAATTCTTGTCGCCTAAAATGTAACGATCAACACGAGAATCCAATATGATGGGTGACCAAAGAAAGTCTACTTACTCTCGTTACAGGAGCCATTGGACCAAGATTGCTGGGTGCAAGCTCTGTCACAAATATTGTCATCCACGCACCACCCTTACATAGCGTCCAACGAGCAAGACCCAAACGGATCCTCCTCCGATGTTACTTCGGAGCACTTCTGAGCGTCGTTGTCAACCGGTTGGGCGTTGAAGCAATAGCAATCGTTCAGCACTGAAAAGCAGAGTGAGACACAAAAAATCGCTTTGTGGGGATTCGTTTCCTAACTCACGGCAGAGTCCTTCATCCAACAACTCGTTATTGCAACCATCAGCACAGAGCGCATCATCGTTGCATGTTCCCTCCATTGAATCTAGGGTGTAAGCCGCATCCGGACCCGACGGGTCGGTGAGGGCGGAGCAATTTTCAAGGCTTTGGGCAAAGGCCCCGCCAGACACTAGGGCGAAAAATGTAACGAGAATGTAGGTGGACTTCATATCGAAGATAGTTGGCGAGTTGGGAGAATACTGGAAGGATGCTTGGCTTTGCGGTGGTTATATACCTCAACCTCGTACGTATATACGACCAAGTGCCGATACCCAGAACACATCTGGTACAATGTGTTATGCGCTGTATGCGTGCCACCTGTTGGTTTAGTCAAAGAGATCGGCATTATAACCTCCACGGGAAGCGAGCAGTGTCTATGACCCAAGAATTAGAGGTTAATAGCGCGTTGGAACATTTCGACTGTCGTGGATCCCGGGGCTAGAAGTCCTCTTAGGCGAAAGGAATTTCATGGATGGATGCCATCGTACGATAGGCGGTCGGGGTATCTGGAGTTTCCACCAAGACAAGTTCATGTTCAGCTTATTTGTGAGCGCCCAGCACGCCCCTTTGAGTGGATACCAAATGTTCAGCTCCAAAACGAGCGCCCAGTACAATGAGAAAAGAAGGATCACATTTCACAGTCATATTCTGCCAAAGGAGATAATGATCCGGGTGCGAGTCGACAGCTGGACTGGAGAACGCTACGTCACCCCTGCTGTAGGTGTCGTGCAGAGAAAAAGAGTGGGATGCGACCCTTAAAGCCAGCCCCTCCTCGACTCGAGCCGAGTACATGCCAAGGCGAATAATCATCTGGGTACGGCGGGGAAAACTGCCACGTGTTGAGCAGCAGAATTTGTTTCAAGAAATGGCGTGATGCTAGTGTTCGAGGCTAGGGCAGTGAGCGTATGTCTTTCATCGCTGGATTGGCAGGTACAAATGTCGGCTACTCGGTGGCTGAACACAAGGTGTGACATTGCGCTTCTGGAAGCAAACACACCATCACAGAAGTAAACAATTATCTGAACCAACACCGTGCCTATCATCCCACCAACGTGACAATGACTTCTCAGTATCTTCCGATTACTGCTAATACTATTCTCAGTCGAGACATCCTGCTGGAAGTTATCCTATACTACAGACTAGGCCCATCTAACGATGCACTCGTCCAAGTCAAGGGAGCCCAACTGCGAGCATTATCACTCGTATCTCGACAACTTCACGAAATCACCCGACCAGAGCTTTGGAGGACGGTTTGGGACATACGGCATGTCAGGAGTTATATTGAGCTATTGGAAGGTGAAAATATAATCAAGTCATTGTCACCTTGGGTAAATACGCTGTGATTACCCCCTGAACGCTCGAAGACCTGACGATATATCTCAACACCAGGGATTACGTGAACCGCTTCTCCCTGAGACGCGGAACCGTGTTCTTGAACTCTTATCGTATACCCGCAATTTCGCTCCACGCCAGTGGGACTCTGACGACTTTATAAACACCTGGTGCTTCGTAACGGCATCCGTGGGCCTGCCACACCTCTTCCCCAACCTCAAACTCCTTTTCCTCGATTGGAGCTTGATTTATTCCTACAACGAGCAAGCGGCCCGGAAAGCACATCTTGCCCTCCTTGCTTCACAAACGATCGAGCATGTTGTACACTACCAACCCCGGTTAGAGGATCGAAGCGTTATCATGCTTCTACACAATGCATTGCGAGCGCAGAAGGCCCCTATCAGCTGCGTTGAAATCTCGGGCTGGAAGGAACTCACCACTGGGATATTACCCCTCTCACTCTCGACTTCAGCTCCTACAGTCTCGTTCAATGTTACTGGGCCTCCCTCACATCGAGCGCGCTATTGCGACTTGTTCCTCGCCCTTTCCAGCTGTCCCGGTCTCTCCACCCTCACAATTAAAGACTTTGCAGTGAGGGGCTCCTCCAGTTGGGAGTTTACCCATAATCCCTTGCATTTCGCGAAGCTTTCACGGCTCGAGGTTTCTGGAAAGGATCTCCAGTACCACAAACTTTTCCCCAAGCTGGACTGTCCCAGTCTCGTATCACTAACTCTCCATCTGATCGGATTCGACAATTGGCGGGACACCTTTACCTCAATGACGTCTTTTCAGAATCTAGAGAACGTTGTGGTCACTGTGATGGAGAGCACGCAGGAATTACACCTCGAAGACCTGCTGTCGTTTCTGCGGGAGCTGACAATCGGGCGACTCCGCATTCTTGGCGTCGAATCTCAACTAAGTGAAGGCGACGTGACCGAGCTTCTAACCCACGCCTCAACAATGAGAAGCTTGGTTATCGAAGGCCCGAAATCGATACCCTTGCCCTTATCCGTTATCCAAATTATTGCCCTTCGACCACTCAGCTGTATGGAGGAAATATGTCTACCGATCGATTTCACAACTCCTCTTATTTCACCGACAATTTCCCCCATTCATCCGAACGCGGACGTCTTGAGACGACTCCTCATTCATTCTGGTTCCGTCTTGCCTCAGACGATGCAGTCTAAGATCAAGGTCGCAGGATACATCGGTGATATATTACCCTCTGCTAGCATACAGCCTCTTGAGGAGGGATCAACGTTCGGTTCGATTGTACGTGACATTGATGTGTTGCGACACCATTTGTGTAGTAAAATAAAGTAGCATCTAGCCCCGTGCATAAGGTAAGATCTATTGTACGTTATAATAACTTGTATCATTTGTATCCCTTGTCAATTATATTTATATCTAGTAGTGTTTCATTTTAGCGTTCAACTCAGTAGGAGAGATACCGACATGCTGACATAGCAATTATTGGGTGGTGAGTTTTCTCCCCCAGTCTCGTCGCGTAGTTCTCCAACAAGAAAGGTTTACCGTTACCCATCGTTATCTACATCAGCTCCTGTCAAATAATAACCCCTACTGCGTATATATTCAGTGACGACAAATGCGTAGTATTACTATGACCACTCCTGCAATGAAGTTCGAGGACAGGATTTCGATTGCTGCTTGGTACACCAAGCCAAGATAGTCTTTTATTCCAGGTAATTTTTCAACAACGTTCAATATCATTCACAAAAATAAGCAGTTATAAGATACTACGGTACATATCCATGGGTATGTACATTCGAGATATTAAAAGGGGAAAAACTATATCTAGAGGTAGAAGGCATGAGCTGCGGGAAGGAAACCTTTATTTCAGCTCTTTGCACCCCCCCCCCCCCTCCTCAGCTAGCATCCATCGCCATGCTGATAAGAACATACGTATTGGCGATTACGATCAGAAGCCAGATTGACCAGCCAATGATCATCATGAGCATATTGTTATTAAAGTAGACCCATTCCTCGCTGCATTCTGGGTCATTTATGTCCCCATCTTTCGGAGTCTTTTTGCACCTCATGATCGTCTTGGAGGAAGTGCAATAAAGCAAGGGGAATGTGACGAAAGGAAGTACGATTGAGAGGACGACTTGGGAGGCAACGAGGAGTGCATCAACGCCCTCTCGACCCATGGCGATGGCGACTATCATAGAGGGGATCATAGCCAATGAACGTGTCAACAAACGAGTCATGACGGCCTGTAGAGCATTGAGTATTTTTATTTCCTTGAAACATGGCACATACAGAGACACGCCAACGAATGAACCCTTCAGCTACAGCTTGTCCCGCAAGGGTAGCAACAAACGACGCGCTCTAGATTATACATGTAAGCAGATGCCAATTGGATCTAGTTGGTGGTATGCTTACTTGGCCAGACGCAAGTAAGGCAATTGCAAACAGTACAGCCGCCGCTAAGAATCCAATGGGTCAGGATTTTGGGCGCCATTTCAGAGGCCAACTCCTATGCTCACCTTTACCAATATAAGTCTTGATGAGATCATAAGCATCAAACAGACCCGCAGGGCCCTCATGTCCCCGACCATCTCCATAAAAGAATACAGTGCTCGCAAGAATTAAGATCCTTGAAAATTTGATCAAGTTAGCTCTTGAAAAAAACAAAAAGAAACAACTTACATAGAATTGATTACGACCGCAAAACCAAGAAGGGAAATTGTCATGTCGATCATACCATGATAAACGTGGGCCCTAACAAAGTCGTATGTGTTATTCTCGTGTTCAGAGTGACGCGTGACCTCCGTCGCGTGACCGCTTGCTGGAGGTGCTTTGAAGAAGTTACCGATCGAAGTTTGCATATCAGCCATCATCCTCTGGGGTGCACTCTGGGGGACAAGAGAGGAATTTGTCCTATTCGCTGCCTTGGAGAACTCTTCATCTCCGAGAGGTTTCATGTTGATCCTATCCTGGGTAGCGAGTGCTGATCCCAAAAACAAGCTGTGTGGCATGACAGTTGCTCCGATAATTCCAATCGCTATAAAATATTAGCAAGAAACGGCATCCTGGCGATCAGAAATTCGTACCTGCGTAAAGCCCTCCCGAAGAGAATACGTATTTGGACGGGAGGTATCCCTGGAACGTATAGCCCCAGAGGACACCAATCTGACTCGTAATGATCGACATACAGATCAAAACGGCTACAACCTATTGTCATCACAGAAAAAGTCATATAACGAACTCCAAAAATCAGATTCTGATATAACATACCATGAATGCAATAAAAATTTCAAAGGGCCTCGATGGGCGTTTAGACAACGGGTCGCCCATGAGAAGGACCACAAAAACGTCAATGGCTGTAATCAAAACTCCGTGCCATAACTCAAGTTTCGGGAAAAGCAAAACCAGGGCTATAGCTGATCCCAACAACTCTGCCAAATCGGTGGCGATGATAGCAATTTCTGCAATGGCGTAGAGGGGGTAGAGTGTGAGCCAGCGGATGAGTTTTGGGTATTTGCCTCGGTTGTACAGAAGAAGACGACTGTGACCCGCGAGATCTAATGGTATGGGTGTCATAGGTCAGGATTGTCCTAATTGTACGGACATGCCGGAGAATACTGGCAACAAGTGACTTACCTAGACCTGTAACGCATCCGAGCCTGCATGCCAGAATCTAGTGTATTAAAGGCCATCGTTAGCTCCTGTGTTGCTCAACGGTAATTAGAGGAGGTGAGATGTTGTCACCTGTAGAAAAACCGCGAATAACCCAGAAAGCAGAACGACGAAGAGTAGCCTGTATCCATACTCGGACCCAGCCTGCATGTCAGTGCTCCAGTTTCCACTAGTGTTGATAACAGTAAGTTATAGCACAAGAAGTATAATGCCGTTATAAGGCAGGAGGATGCTCGGTTAGAGGGCTACTCACGGGTCAAAATATGCCACTGCGCAAACTACACCGACACCAGTGTGTTTAACGTGGAGGGCCGTAAGATCCCAAGCTTTGCGCCATCGGGGTCGACTATCAGGAGGCCCAGGGAGCTCTGGCAAGGAATGATGTGGAGACTCTTTGATGGGCGAATCCATGGCGAATGGAAGGCCCTAAGAACACAGAGTTGAAGCATTAAGTAGTATTTCAGGTGATCTAATAAGCCAAAATCAGCAGCCAAGACGTCAGTAATACTGTACCTCTCACTGAACCACACGGAATACGCCGAACGCAGCTCACCCCATCTAAAAACTCTTCTCAAAGACCATCCTCCTCGTGCGCACGTACCCCGCGTTGGCTTTCGAGAAGCAATGGCTGGTCGTCTATGTCGCTATGATTATATCGAGGCTTCGAACGTGATAGGAACGAAGCTTTGCTCTCTGTCCCTAGCTTACCGCTACTTCGGTTTTGGGCGCCAAAATAATTGGGCCTCTTTGATTACCATTTTCTCTAATTCACCAAATATCAATGACATGACATCGACAGTCTCCACTATAGCAACGCCCTGTCAGACACCCATTGCGGTTGTAATTAAACTATCACGAAGACAAAGATAGTACTCACTAGTCACTCGCGATTTGGTCAGATGTATAAGCTTAGAACTAGGCTTTGCAGCGCCACTCAGGTAAGTCGAGCGGCGTCAGAGCACACTTCCCCCCTTCCCCTTATGTTCATGCACCACTTAGGAAGACCATACAGCGATAAAAGTGTTCGCTATTCAGCCAGTAAAGATGTATCAGATGCTATTTCCTTGACTTGGGGTGCAGGGATAGACAAGGTATATAATTAGCCAAGTTCACCGAGGAAGTGCCATTCTGCTTCTTTCGCTGATGCATCTCTGTTTGACTTCAAGGGAACCGTTCAATTGGTAGCATACCAACAATTCATCATGCCAGGGTATAGTATCGCTCTACTCAAGAGTCCCTACCCTAGTTCATTAATACCTCACACGGCGCCGTTAGACTTTTTGAGTTCCCAACTCTACTAGCTTCGGCAAAACCCTCGATTGTGGCACAACCAAAGCAGGGTGAGGTTCCTGAAACCTTTCTCCACGTCCTCAAATAGAAATGGGGTATGATGGTGGTACTAGAGGCCCGCGGTCGATGTCAACACTTTCATGGTAAGTAAAACTGGTGGCTTCCAGAAGTATTTACTCTCTCCCAGAAACCCGCGGCCTTCGTCTGAGGTTCAGTGGACGCGTTCCTGTTTCCATCTGATGAATACGTTCCTGAGTTCTTGGCAGGAACAGTTAATCATCGCAGTATCTCAATAGTGGCCCAGTCCCCTGCAATTAGGCGGAGAGGGGCTCATCGTTCGAGGTAGATCTTAAGAATATTGAACCCCGAAATGAAACTCGCGCTACCTTCCTCCGATAGTATGCTACATGTACGAGGGTAGGCATCAAAAAGTACTCGACCGCGCGGCTCGAGGAAGATAAGAGTGGTTACAAACGCTTGTAGTACTTGAGCTTTTCTCAGAGTCGCAAATGACGGTGATCAACAGAACCCTGTGGTTTTAAGCTTGGCGTCAGCCTGAGACGGTATATTTCACTTTAAGAAGGTGGAGAGCGGCACCACGACGGACGCCGCGGTAGTACCCGCCGGATGTGGAATGGATCAAGACAGCTTGAGCTTATTATGCAATCTCCATATGGTAGTAACACCCACCTCGACTCTCAGTTTGGTAGGGGCGAAGTATGAGTTTCGTCCTGCAAACGCGAAAACAACCACGAGACATGCTTCCATGTTGAGGGTTGATACAGCCAGGATAACGATCTTGAGAGCTCTGATTAAGGTGGCCAGTCGAATCCGAGTGTATGTGTTACATAAGTACTAGGTCCTTTTCTGGATGGAAGAGATAGACTCAGTTCTTGGGCGCTTGCCTATAGCAGACCTAGAGTGACGGATCTGCTGTCGCGTGGCGGCGGCACAAGAAGTGGCAATTTCCTAAAGGATCCGACTCCACTGAGCCAAGAAGTTGGTATTCTAATGGGATATGCATGTATATTGAAGCTGACAGATGGCGATCGTCGGACATGACTACCACTAATTGTTGGCTTCTTGTGGGACGAAGCAGGAAGTGAGGGTGCCAAACCATGCTATACAAGAGTCACTGGAGGACACTAACTAGCGGAACGAGCTAAAGATAACCATGGAAGGGTCGTTCTCATGGGGAATCAGGGTGTGTTGTCGTGTACTAAAAGCAGCATGAGGCTATAATGAATGAGAGATGCTGAAGGTTGCGACGGTACGCTATTGGATGGTATGGGAACGTGTGGGTTTAATTTCGACTTCTGTGTCGAGGGCATTGGGACACATGACCTATCTGCTAAAGGACGGATAAGGTTGAGGGAATGTTCAACTCTAACCTAGTGGCGGTGTGACTTGTAGATAATGGGAGAAGCCTCAAAGACGACGGGTGTGGCATAACCTCCTCAAAAGAAACGGCGACGGTTGTCAATATGTCGTCTGTACCTGTTCCGTGATCAGGTCATGTAACCATTATGAGATCGAAAGGACGAAGGCCATCATCCCAGGTTATCCTCGGTGGGTGATTGATCAATGTGAATTTGTGCGGCCCCTTGGGGGAGCAATATAATCTGATAATCAGAGGTGTCGAAGTGGCACATGCTAAACATTGTCATGATGGATGGGGAATATGGAACAACAGGTCGAGGAGGGAAAGCGCGATCTCTGAATCGGCCGATGCTACACGAGTGGAGTCTACCTCTCCTCACAAAGGTCTGTCACGTCTAGAGACAGAGAAGGGAGGTGAAACATTTCGCCACCAGACGACCACAAAGCGCCCGTGTTTTCGCCCGATGACCGCTAGATATATTATAACGCTATCAGCTGGAGGGCTGTATTTCAGTGAGTATATTTATCGAATAGTATTGCTTTGTAGTATTGCATTTTACTTGAGGAGTGACCGTCTTACTGAGTTGGTGGGGCAAGAGTCGCCCACCAACCAAAAGTACCTATCTCCACAAGCGCGACTGATCCGGTCCGCCGACGGGATCTGGGGTAGGTGATGGAAGAGGGAAATTTCGCCCGAGTTGATTATATTCGAAATGGAAACTGGAATATAGTTTGGAAACTTGAAAGAGTATAAAGCAGGTAAGTGGAGAATGAGAATAAATACTGGAGGGTAATCATTGTTGGACTATGTTTCCTTTGCATATGCTCCTTTAAACTGTGCCTGAGCCAAGCCGGCCTTGAAACGCCAGAAGGAAGGGATTATCGACAGAAGTAGCGTACTTCTTTTGGTCGTCTTTGGAATCTCGATTCAAGTGCTTTGAGTCGTGAATCAGCATGCATGAATAAGCGGACGGAGTCGGCAGCTTGAGTGATGTACAAAGGGACACGGACAAGGTATTTGGTTCCAGGGCCACTTACATTAGCCGCTGGCTGCTTTGCAATCTCCTTCCTGTAAACAGTTACTGGAGCCCAGTCAACATTCGGCAGGCTTGAATTCGATGGATCCGGACATGGCACTGACTCCAATCATATTTGTTGTGAAGCGTCTAGAGCCGTGAGCGAACTAGACGCTGGTCCTCGAATGAAAATGGATGCTTGGTTAGCGCATGGTTAGTGGAGTAGCAAAATATCAAGCTATGGGTGATATGGTTCGCAAGCGAGGCTAATTTCCGTCACACCTTTTCACCGTGCGCCTTGGTATGGAATGTCAGGCAGCGGATGGGCGAGTGAAGAGTTGATATACAGCGATGAGGGAATGTGCCGGGAAAGCAGGAGAGGATCGTAACAATGATCGCTATTTCGTCTGGATGCGGACAAAGTTCTAGCTTGGGCAGATCCACTAGACGACAGGCCTAAAGCAGAGTACGTGCACGAAACTTGGCCGGCTAGTATTCTGCTCTCTCTATCTGGACGCAGTGTATGATTCAATCCCAACGTTTGAGGTGTAAGCAGTCTGAGAAGTCGGGCCCCGGCATGTTAGATGTTGGTGGTTGAAGTCGAAGTGTGCTCAGTAACTGATTCGTGTTTGTCGCTGTGCTTTTGACCAAATAATTCACACAGCCAGCTAAGATATATTTCTTTCAGGTACCGCGCAAGGCCTTGAGCTAACGTAGAGAGCAGTCCACGTAATTGAACCCAGCGATCTTGAGTGAAATAAACCTGTAGGAGCACTTAGCAAGAAGAGGCGTACCAAAGTTGCGATTGAAAGAAGCTCTACGTAAAACCTAACTCGCACAGAGAATTGCAGTACAATTTACGAGTACAACGCGATATATGCACAACCTATTTTACAATGTTACAAGTGCGACAATCAGACTACAACAGTGTCGGTGAGCTACTTGTGCAAGGTCCGGTCTCAAAGTATTACGGATTATCGACCTTCACAAGATCGGCGTTCATACAAGTCTCACTGAAGATCCCAATGCTCTCGACCTGCTTCTCTGTGTGTGCCTTCCAACTGCCGCATAAGATCTGACACTGAGTGCAATGGACAGTATGTCCATTTACGAGCTCAACAAAGACCCGTGACGGGTCGTTGAGTGAATGGACACCTGTGCCGAGCGTCTTGTATATCACTTGTCCGCAGGAACGCCAGCAATTGCTAGAAGACCATGGGTTGTAAGAGGAGGAAGTGTATGAGATGACGTCCGAGAGTGCTTTTGACCATCGAGCGTGGTATCGTAGCTGGGAAGGTTAATATCAGGGGCAGGCCAGCGGAGAGATCCAGCATAAACACACCCAAGGCAAATGAAGGCTTTCGGGGAGAAGAGGCGCAAGACTCTCGAGGTTTTCGCTCGTGATAACACGAGGGGCACATTCGTCAAAGATGTGAGGATAATCATTGTGCGCAGCGTAGAGCAGTACGAGCTTAGGGTGACGGTCGCCAAAAGACCTAAGGGAGGGAGTGTTGGTCATTCGACAAGCATGACAGATATAATTTACGTACCTCATACGCTCAGCGCAAATATTCATCGCACTGAATACCTTGTATTTCTCCGCTGCTTTGACAATTTCTGCTAGAGATTCGAATTTCTCATTGAGCAGCTTGGGATGTTTCCGCGCCCCTATAAACTCGAAGAGCGTCTTCAGAACGGTCGACGTCTCAGGCAAGTCGACCATTCTGCTGGGGCTCCAAGTTGCAGGGATCAAAGCACCAGCATGGGCTTCGGCGTCCTTTCGGATCAGTGAGAAATACTCGTTGTCAGAGCTTCGAAACACGATTTTCGTTGTATCCGACGCTAGGGTGATATTGTCAACAAATTACGCGGGCTTTGGAAAGCTGGTAGAGTACACGTACAATCTCCGAAAGTGGCAGAGGAATGTCGCACATACGGCGGAGGACTTTCAGAGGAAGGCTTTTCACTGATGAAGAAAGAGTCTGGAATTGAGCTAGATTGATAGCGTGAAGGAGACTGCGGGGCACTGGTGGAAGCTTGATTCCCCATGATTGTGGTCAGAAGCAAGATTCACAAAGGGCACCCGAGAACATGCACTGCAACCACAAAGCTGTTAAATTCTCACGGACTCCGAAGCATGTGACATTAGAGATTGGCGCCGACTTGTGTCGATCGGCATTTCATGAGCGGGCTTTCACCCCCACAGGCCAATCATCTTCTCGTTCCGCTTGTTCCTTGACGAGCCCCAAGTGAGACGGTGCCAAGAGGACTGTATGTGGACAGTTAAGTTCTGCGGGTCATTGCGCGGCGGTGCTGGTCCAGAAACAAACAGAACTGGAAGATGGAAGTGGAGTGTTATGCCGTTAGCTTCCGACTCCGAGATCACGAATATACCTTAGTAGCCTTATTTCGCGCAAAGGCAGTTGTCGGTAAAATTCATATATATATGTATAGTACATAAAGCGAACAAGAGGTAAAAGTACAAGGCAGCTTAATTGTCATTCACATCACGATTGCTCTTCGACTACGGATTCACGATCCAAACAAGTTTCACTGAACGCACCTATACCCTCGATCTGTGTCCCAGTATAAGTCTTCCACGAAGAACACAATTCTTTACATTGAGAACAGGAGCCCGTGTGTTCCTTGACCCTATCAACAAAGATCCATGAAGGGTCATTGAGCGAATGAACACCTGTTCCCAATGCTTGAAATATCAAACGTCCACAGGATCGCCAGCAATTCTTGTTTTTCCAGGCATCAGATGGGACAGAGGAGTACGAGTAGGAAATGGTATTAGTAAGAGCATTTGACCATCGGGCATGATACCTCAGCTGAAAGGGTCAACGCCACTGAGACACAAGTTCAGTGACCAAGATTCAATAGACTCACCCAGGGCAGTCGAAGGTGTTCCGGGAGGAGAGGCGCGAAATTCTCAAGGTTCTCACTCGTGATGACGCGAGGAGCACATTCGTCGAAAATGTGAGGGTGATCATTGTGCGCCGCATACAGCAACACAAGCTTCGGGTGACGATCACCAAACGACCTAGGGGTAAACTTCTAGATCAACTAGCAGAACTGATAATTTCATATATACCTCATTCGCTCGGCACATACATTGATCGCGCTAAACACCTGATATTTCTCCGCAGCTTTTGCTACTTCCGCTAAAGACTCAAAGCTCTCATTGAGCATGGTTGGATGATTACGTGCACCGATAAATCCAAAGAGCGTCCTCAGAGTGGTTGAGGGCTCCGGGAGATCGGCGACAAGGCCTCCGGGGCTCCAAGTCCAAGGGATCAAGGCGCCGGTATGGGCGTCAACATCCCTCCTACTGAGCGAAAGGTATTGTTCATCAGAGCTTCGGAAGACAATATTTGATGCTGTACAGACATCGTTATCATCGCCAGCTGACATATTCGTTCAAGGCCTGGACACTTACAAGAGCGAGTATCAAGTGAGTTCTGTGTGTATGGGGGTGGCGTCATGTCCGCATATTTTGTGAAGAAGGATTCTGGAAGTGTACTGGTTTGATAACGGGATGAAGACGGTGACACAGCGCTGGAAGCTTGGTTCCCCATAGTGGTCAGAAGCAAGATTCACAAAGAGCACCATAGGTCAGCTTTCTCGGTTAAATAGGCTATCTATGTTCTCACGATCAAGTGAGTCCGAAGACCTTCTCCTTCCCACCCCTCATTGATGACTTTGAGAAATGGAGTACCACCTTATCTTAAACGTTAACTTCAAGACGTAAGTGACTGCGAGGTTTGATCCAACTATCCCCGGATTGATCACGAATCTTTTATGTCGAGGCCAACGAAGGAAATACGATACTTCGCCCTGAGCTGGTTCCCTTGTAATACTGTTAATTGACTTTCCACCTTCTGCTCGACACTCTCGTAACAGCTGAAAATTGTCAATCCAGCTGCTCTTCAGCAATTTGTGCCAAGGGCATTTTATCCTCGCTAAATGAGAATTATCAAAACCTAACACAAAGCTGATTGAAGTCAAAATTGCGAGAAGAAACAACAGTGCAGATCCCTGGTCCAGGGAAACCACAGTCCACAAATGCATGGCTTTGACACGAATAGACGGTAATGAGGCCCAGACTGGGGCATGGCTCGGGGCCGATAACGTTTTTTTTAAATAATCCTTTAATATCTCCCGCTGATGAAGCGACCGTAAGGTAACATAGACGATAATATATTGATTACGGATGTGCTTTGAACTATGCACAAGAGTTTGGAATGGTGGACTTGGGGATTAGGTCTCCAAGTACCAGAGCGTGAGGCTAAAAGAGGAACGTGGACGGGTTACCCCAATGTGTTCCTACTGATGGTCTGCTACGTGGTTCCATAATGGTTTATTGGCTATATTAACGGTCAGGTAGGCCCACCCATAAGGGAGTGGTAGTTGGGGAAATTTAAAGTAAGAGATTTACGAGTAAACTCAAGCACGGAAAGAGGGGGAGAGTATGCAGAAAAGAGTCAGCAAGTCAAATTACGTATTACTTCAGTCCTCGTGACGAACCAGGTGCAACATAGAGGTACTGATACCAGCATTTACAAGGCGAGTGTAGGCATTTTCAAGGAATAGCTGAGGTATCAACTTGAATATCAAAGGGTGACTTATTATAATATATTCGAAGCACACTGAGAGCGTTTGGTGATTAGAGGTGGGGTATTTGTTACGCATACGGAATGATCAAAAATTCAACCAGAGGAATTAACGAAAAATCATCGAAATACTTAGCTCTTCGCTTTCTCAAGGTCGTGTTTAATCTCTCCCAGCCTTCCAATCGTCATTTCGACCTGATACCATAAGTCCATATTAATGATCAGCGACTTCTCGTCATCACGATAAGCAGCTTCAATCCCTCTTATCACCCCTAATAATCGACTTGGTTGTTTCGACACGAGCTGGTGTGCCTTCATCAACTCTTTAACAAGTGCCTCAAAATCTTGCATCGCCCTAGCTAGAGGCGGTCGAACCCGCTGAGGGTTAATTCCGAGAACATCTGCAGTTAACAGCCAACCTAGATCGTCCGCCTGTTGTGCGTCTGCCAAGTATATCTCTTCCCCCTCAATCGTATCTCCAGGAATTTGAAAGATCTGCCTAAAGTGTACGTAGCATGAGTCGAGGTCATTTTTGGTGGCCATACTCTGTTCGTAAAAGCTACGAAGCTGGTCTTGAAGGCTTACGACCCACGCGTTGGCTTGATCTTGCAGGGAGACGACCGTAATGATGGCACGCCGTTTGGTTGTGGATTGTCCCGGGGCCCCTTCGAGCGTCTCTATCAAGCCGCTCAAGATGCGTGCACAAGTCTCCGCCATTAGCTATTGAGTAGGTGGTCAGACTTCTGCCCAGTACGTAGAGCGACCGAAGTGCTACCTGAGACGCGAAGCTGAATTTAGCGATTGAGCGTATTGTTCGCTTGGCTTGATCGTCGAACTTTCTAACTGCCTCGAGCCTTTGCTCGCTGCCATACGTTCCGGCGTTTTTTATGGCGACCATGATTTTGCCCAGATCTGAGGAATGTAAATCAACCGTTGTATCACGGAAAATGTAATTCTTACCAAGTCGTCGACTCGACATGGTCACGGTACTAGGCAGCTCCGCCGACAGAGGCATCAAGGAATTTCTGAATTCTGAGCTGAGTAGCATTGATGGGACTTTGATCAGCGGTGGGTTGGGGCAAAGACCCAGTGAGCTCGATGTATAGTAAAGCCGAAATGGTGCAAGTTGTTCGTCGCATCCGAATGAGCAAATAAGTACAACTATGACGCCTATGCTCGTAAATCGCAGGAAAGCACTTGCAATTCGGCGGGACATCATGGTTTAAGGAGAGTATGGTGCCTTACGTTTCGCTCATGGTTGCAACGTTGAGCTTCCAGTCACCACGTGGACCCCGGCCATGACCATGGCACTACTGAATTTGCGGGACGATATGTGTAAGTAAAAGTAATGACGAAACAGAAACGTAGCATAATACTACTGCATATATTGAGAGGGAAGCTTCTACAGATAAACTCAATAGATCGAAGAAACACAAGCAGCGGATAACTTGAAACCGACATGCGTTGTAGAAAGAAAATAGGATAATGAATGGGTATCATTGCCCAAGCTTCCCATTTTGGGCTCCTTGCCTCAGTTTCCTTAGGACGTCCACCGTCATCTCGACTTGTTCCTCCATCCCCATATTGATGATCCGCATTTCATCGGTGGACCTGTAGGTCGTCTGAATTCCGTCGATGACTTTCTCCAATTGGTCTGACAAGATCGTCAGAAACTCGTGGGCTCGGTTGTTCTCTTTGATTACGGTACTCAAGGACTCCACTGCCAATATAACAGGGGCATGGATTTCTTCGCGGGAACGTTGTTTACCCTCTTCGTGCTCTTCCACGTTAGCGAGAGCGCTACCGGCAGTTGTGGATATTTGTTTATTAATAGCGTCGCATGCGTCGAGGTCATCTTGGGCAATTGTGGCCAGCTCGTTCAAATCTCTGAGGTCCCGTTGAAAGTTCTCCGCCCACATATCGATGTCGACTTGTTTAAAAGACATGATCTGATAGACGTCACCAGAATTTCTCTGCTTTGAACGAGCTCGATCGATTGCATCGATGAGACCCTCGATGTTATATATCAAATTGTGTGCAGTACGCTGTAAACTCATCCCGATCAGCTCACCTCTAGGAGTAACTCGGGTGTTTTATCGTACCTTGGCAACGCGGTTGAATTTATCGATCGACTTGATAGTTTGTTTCGAGTGCTCTTCAAATCTCGTAACAAAATCCAAGGTCTCTTGTCCTTGTGGAGTCTTGATAGCTGCAAGCGGGGCTAGCAACGACCTGAGCCCTTTATCGCCTGTTTTATAAAATTGTTATCGTCGACAGAAACTGAGGCTCTCATACCAAGACGACAGTTTTTCATGGCGGTTGTATCCGGCAATTGGGTCCATGACAGCTCGACTAGTGCCGCCATCTCTGGCGCAAGGAGGTTCTTCGGTAACGACACCTCGGTCTGGATCCCAGCGGTACCACATACTCCGAGTGCTTCTGCTGACCAGCTAATAGCGTGGGGAACCACAGTATGGTTGCATATGAGTGAAGTGGTAGTTTGAATGATTAAAAGCCCATGCTCAGTCGCAAAGAAACCAAGAGCTCCGCGAATGTACTTGTTGAAACGCATGGTGGTAGGGGAAGGGCAGGGCACCACCTCATGTTTAAGACGTGGGCAGTTTGCCTCAGGCTTCTGCTGTTTAACTGCGGGCGTATAGGTGACATGAACACAAGCAGATTAGATTAGATACAGGGTCCAGCTTCCCATGTAGGTGGAGAGAGCTTGTATCGTGCTCCAACGAGAACCCTTCTTGTGTAAGAAAGCAGGTCACAGTCGAATACGAGAATACTTAGCGCGGTGCAGTGTTCGCGAAGGCTCAAAGTTCGTTGCTTTTTATTTCCGGCCCCACGGTCTGCACCCAGCCGAATTTCATCGTGAGCATGTGTGGAAGTCATAAGATAGCCGCGCAGTTGCAAAGGATTGTTCTATGTGGGAAAAGCGAAAAAGCGTACAACGTTAGAGATTATGGGAGCGCCAGGTTGGCGTGCTGCCATTTGGTGTATGTACATCATTTTTACTCTGTAATATGACGAATAAAGCCAAACGCCATCTAATCAAGGGCGTATTCTTCCGCAGATAGAAATAGGTGGGACCAGGAATCTAACACGTCACATAAACCTTCCACAAAATGAATAAAAATACGCAAAAATACTCATTCATTCCCCTCAAGGGTACGTCATAGCCGGAATCCCATCCTCTCCCTCATCCTCATCCCAATCGCTTGTCACCCCCAGATCTCTCACACTCGAAACCGCAATCCTTAATTGATGATTCCCGCTCTTATCCAATTCACACAGCATTCGATCCATCTCCTGCAACGCAAACTCTTCAAACTGTTCATACAAACTCACATCCTCTTTATCCAACCCATCCACATCTCCAGCCCTCTCCAATCTACTCGCTCGTGCTTTTCGTTTGTCGGCTAACGTTTGAAGTTGATGTTTTGTGGATTCGGTAACGCCGAGATGGTATTCTTGTGGAAGGTTGGTGGGACCGCCGATTACGACGAGAGATTCGGTGAAGCATTTGTAGAGAGAGGCTAAGAAGGAGGCATCGGGCTCGGAACGGATGCAGGTGATGAGTTGGTTGAATGCTGCGGTGACCATCTGAGTGGTAAGTGTGTTGCTAGATTTGCCGCAGTCGAGCAAACGAGGGACAAGCCTGGTGATGAAAGGATGATCAGATAAATCCGACGCTTGGAGGTAGAATAAAAACTCACATTGCGCTGGCTTCTCTCACTCCCTCGTGAAAATCAAACTTGAGACAAGGTATACAAATCTCCAGGGTTTGCGACAAGTACGGCGCGTACTTGCCTCCGAGCGTCGAACAATAAATAAGGAGCGTCTCGAACGCTTGACACTTTTCTTCAAGCGCAGAAGTCTTGATACCCATCGTTCGCCCATCAACAGTGACAGTTTCCCATCCTTCGCGTTCGCTATTTGCATCCTCATCATCATCTTCTGGAAATGAGGGTAAGAGGATGAATAGGAGTGTGATGATAAAGGACGAGGGAGGCGCGTACCGTACACAGAGATATCGGTTTTCGCACTGGCCGTCGCCAAGATATTCGTCATCACGAGTGGCAAGTATGGCTCGAATTCCTCTCCTAGGGCTTGTCCGATCTTGGCCCATGTCGAGATCAGGTAGTATCCGAGCTGAGTATCGTCCGGATCTACAGGGCTTTCTGAAATAACCATTAAGACTCCAGTTGGGTACCACACAAGCGCAAGCTCACTTTGTATACGAACAAGCAGCTCGATCAAAGCAGCCGAGTCAGGCCGGAACACGTCACGACCAACAGCGATTGCTAGAAGATGAATGAATTAATATAATCAGACTTCGAACACACTCGAGCACTCACCAACCAGCCCAGCACACTCCATCGCCTTAACCCTCAACCTGTGATACTCTTTCCTCCCTTCTTCAGCTCCATCCACCGTATTTCTCAGGACATTCAAAAGCAAAGGCATAATTGTTGGATAATGCCTCGCAAACGTACTCTCACTCGCATCAGCAACCATCGCAAGCGTAGTAATAGCTTGCTCCTGAACATATCGACGCACTTGACCTTGTTCACCTGGATTTAAAAGTCGGAGGAGTCGTTCGACGATAGGATCGAGGTAGGGTATGAGAGTGGAGTGTTCGACACCTTCGCAAAAGTTGATGAGAGCTGCGGCGGCGTGTGAGTGGACGCGAGGTTCGGGATCTTCGAGAGTGGGTATGAGGACTGCGAAGAGTTGTTGGTGGTATCGTTCTTGCATGACTTCCTGGAGGGATGTTAAGAGTTTGGTTTGAAGGATGTAGCAGACGACGTACTTCTAAGTCTGTACACAGTTGTCCTCTATACCCGTTAGATGTGACGATGTGAGCAACGAGTATTGTGCCTTACATGCATTGACACGCGGCATGACGCACGCGAGGATGTGAATCGCGGAACATGGGAGTGACGAGTCTAGGCGATAAAGATCTCGAGTTCAAACTTTGTGATATCGATCATGTATAGGGCTGACTCACTCGACGATTTTTCCGAGCTCGTTCAACATGACTTTGCCAGTTCCTTCCGCGATTGCTGCTATAGCAATTAAACCGGCATGACGTGCTCTCCAGTCATAGCTAGCGAGCATGGAAGGAATGTTTTCAAAGGCGGGTGGAAGGACAGCTCGACCACCCAATGCACAGGCGACACGATCAAGCGATTGTTCATAGAGTGAAGGAGGGGAGTCGTCTGCCGTTCCTGATTGGACCGAAGGCTATGATGATTCAGACCTGAATAATTTAAACCTGGAACCATACTCACATCTTCCTTCAGCCACACGTTAATGTCCTCGTCCTCATCCAGCTCACCCATACCCTCCAAACACGCTCTAACCATCACACCAACCCAGGTATTATCCTTACGAACCATTGATGGTTTGGCTTCTGACAGACTAATCATAAACTCGAGCGCCGTAAGCCGCATCGTCGATCTCGCTTCGGCTTCTTCGTCAAAATCGGGATCAGCGGCTGGAGCTGAAGCGGAAGGAGGAAACTCGAAAGCTGATTGTCGTGAACCGCCTGAAGGATATGGTTGACTGACGGTTGGTGTTGGACCAGGATCGACTTGAAGTAAGATAAGTTGGGGGAGGAAAGATAATATGGCGTGGAGATGAGGGGCGAAAAGTGTAGGGTGGGAAGAGCAGAGAGGGGTGAGTGTCGTGAGGAATTGAGTGAGTTGTTGATACACTGTTTTTGTAGAAGTGGAAGGGTGTGAGAGGGATTGTGAGAGGGCATGGACGCTTTCGAGCATGGGATTCATGAGGGCTCGGGATCGCGAGAGTTGTTGAGAGTCGGCAGCCGTGAGATATTCCACAGCTGCCAGGAGGGCTGCATGGCGAACCTATGATGGCGATTATAGGAATTGCCAGAGAATTGTGATGGCAGAGACTTACTGTTACGCTTTCGTTATCCTGAAGACCCTTCTGAAAGACGCCCAATACAGCTTCTGTCTGCAGATCCGTGACAAGGTTCGGGCATCCTGCAAATACACGAAATGCACTTTCTCGAAGTGCGGCCGGTGTGACGTTCCGATCCGCTGCTTGAGCCTGAGCCATTGAAAAGGCTTGAGCCTGAAGAGCGTGCCAGGGTCTCCCTCTTGCCATTTCCTGATTTGCGAGGTCGGTAATTGTGTCAACGGCTTTTCTTCTGACATCTTGTACGTGTTCAGTTGATAGCGACGATAATAAAAGGCGCTGGAGTGTGGTAAGGGTGTTCGAGGATAGATGGTCATAGAGCGTCAAACGTGGAGAATGTGGCTGAGTGGCTCCTGGCGAGACTCGAAACAGTAGTCGGCGGAGGAGGACTAGAGAAAATGAGCGCATGACATCCAGCTCGGCTATCAAGGCAAACTGCGCAAGAGCCAAGAGATACAGCTCTGGCGTTTGCGCGAGCCGTTCATTAACAGCCTGTTCTGCACTGCCCACAATGTCAGAAATTTACTGCAATAGATGTGAATACACCCACTTTTGGCGGATTTCGTTGTCCCCTTGAACAAGATTGGAGAGAATCTGGGTGAGTTCAGCGGTTATTTCAGGCGGGACAACTGGGTCCATCGAGGTCACCTTGAAAGCCTAAAGCTTGACACAGCCACACCCTTATCGATTCCCAGGCTTTCATCCCACGCGTCTTGCTCAGTTATATATAGTTACTACCAACAGAGACGAGCTCTAGGTAGGGCCTATAGGATCCAGCAACAGAATTCCGCGGGTATTTCAGTATGATATCTGTACGGCGCGGTTGTCAATCCCAAAGTATCTACAAGTCATACGAGTCTTGTCGAGCCTTTCGGGCTGGTTTCCACATGTGGCTTCCGATCGCACAAATACTTGTGTCATTACCAATAAGCAATGCGTCCAAAAATACGCCCAATGAATGTCCCTGACAAGTCGCTAGGGGGTGTATCACTCGAATGACGGACACGCTCAAACACAATCGTTGCGTGCAGCCTACAGTAGCACCGACTTAATATGGCAATCGCCAGAACACGTACAGGAGGTGGCGCCAACGAGAGTTATAAACGTGATGCCTCAATTGCTCAGTATAGATGTTCGTCGCAGCGGATACCTGGTATTTTTCTGCTGTCCGAACAACTTGGGACATATAATGTCACATTTTATTATTACCCCATTTCCGGCTACTCTCTTATCAACTCGTACATATCGACACTCTACGTCCTGTGCAGCATTGATTACAAACTCACCGACTCTGCCTGGCGCACAATTAGTGCACCGGCACCGACAGCAATATCAATTCTAACGATCAAAAACACCTCTCCACGGTCGACTATATCTGTCTTGGCTGGACTGAGCTGCAATGCTCCTCCAATCCTCTCACTCCATCTAATAGGTCTCACGACAGCGGCTGACTTCTATTCATTCCATTCCGTATGTCGAGATTGGCAGCTAGTGTATAGAAATCAGGGGTTACAGTTATTTCAGTCAGAGTCACGTGTTCCGATGGAGTGTAGAAGCTCTGGGCATCCATTTACATGTTTCCTTCGTTCCTCTTTGTGCCCAGCGATGGCTTTCGGAGCCCCATCCTTCAACAAGGGGACGGTGTCCTCTGTAGTCCTCGTCACTTATATTATCGTTCTCTTCCTCGTTTTCTGGGAGGATGTTCTCCCCGACGTTCCCAAGGACCAAGGGGGCTTGAGTATATCGGACGCCTACCTCGATCTCCACCATGTAAGGCAAAAATTCATTCTTCATTTCAACTACTGAACAAATAGTAGCTTACACAACGCCCGCACCCCTACAACTCTCATGCCAACGACATCGTCCGGGAGTATATTCTCACCAAAGTACACTCAATTGCCGACAAGTACCCGCATGTCCAAGTCACAGACGACCTTCGGTCAAACGGCTCTTGGGCCTCCCCAGGCTACGGCGTCTACTTTGAAGGAACAAACGTGCTCATCAAGATCGACGGAACTGAGCTGAATTACCGCAAAAAGGGCGGAGTTCTCTTCTCAGCTCACTATGACTCTGTATCCACCGCTCCTGGCACTACGGATGACGGAATGGGCGTCACGACTCTTCTTCAGCTTGTCGAATACTTCGCAAAGCATCGTGTCGAGCGGACGGCAATCTTCAATATCAACAATGGTGAAGAGGACTGGCTCAACGGTGCTCATGCGTACGTTTTGCTTTTGGTATGTAGCTTAATCTGAAGGTTGACTCATTACACAGCTTCCTTCAACACCCGTGGTCGAGGATACCCGATTCGTTCCTCAATCTCGAAGGTGCTTCATCAGGAGGGTACGTAATATGTCGCCCGTCCCCTGTCATAGCACCAACATTCACCCTTTCTCCCCAGCCGCCCAATCCTATTTCGCGCAACGTCGGCAGCCGTTCTCCGTGCATTTACTACTCGCCACGTACCTCGACCTCATGCAAACGTCCTCTCTGCAGATGCTTTCAAACGAGGTGCTATTCGCTCTGGAACCGACTATTCTGTATATACCGAGGGCGCCGACATGCAAGGCATCGATCTCGCATTCTACAAGGGTCGCAGCAAATATCACACCAAATACGACGCTATACCGTACACGGACGGTCACGAGAAGAGTTTATGGGCGATGATGGAAGCTGCGAGAGGAGCGGGGACGGCATTGTTGAATGATTCTTCGACCCATGATCCGGATAGATACGTCCCCGCGGTTTACTTTGACTGTGAGTGTCAACTTCAACAATCTCTTATCCAGTCACTGACGACAATTCATTTCGCGTAGTGTTTGCGTCGAGACTCGTGTTGTTCCCGCTCAACTCACTTTACATATTCAACATCCTGTTTTTGATCCTGGGTCCCATCTTTCTCCTCGCCCTTCTCTTTGTTCAAGCCGTCATCAAAGCCGCTCACAAGAGGCGCTCTGGGGAACACCATCCAATGCACGTCCGATCTATGCTCACTCGCATCTTTACAGACCTTCGGCTAATCTGGCGGTGGTCAAAGTTCTGGGTCGGCATCATCATAACGCTTGGTGTTCAAGCTCTCTTGGTGTTGATCTTTGTCAAAGCCAATCCCTACGTATGTCTTCCCTCGGTTCCTATCATTTTTAATAATGATCAACGCTTTTTAGATCATATACTCCAGCCCTTATATTGTCTTGTTCTGTCTCACCACCGCCAGTTTCGTTACCCTCACATGGACCATATCATTTGATCTTCCACCTTCTTCACATGACGACCCCGCCGAATCCTCGCCCGAAAACCAGACGCAAATCATCTTTTTCCAATCCTACTTTCTTTCCTGGATTTTTCTACTCCTTTCGACAATCGCAATCGGTAAAGCTGAAGTTGGTGGACTATATCTCGTCACGTTCTGGGGTATCGGGCTATGGCTAGCCTGTGCCCTGCAATCGATTGAGACGATTTTTTCGGTGAAGCACCTCCCGACGGCGTTTGTTCCGTCGCGGTCGAGTTCACGCTCAAGCTCGAGGTCGTCTTCTGAACCTCGCCCACATCACGAAGAACCTTCAGAGACTACGCCGTTGAACCAGGACCATGAACACACTGGATATACGGAGAACGGAAACGGACACAGGGGTAGAAGTGGCGGCCGCAAGTCCGAGGACGCGGACACCATTGATTGGTGGCTGCTGCAATTCATTTTTGTCGTTCCTGCCCCCGTGATCATGGCTGCACATATTGGGAACATGTTATTGGATGCGACGTGTCAGACACTGGCGGATGGAAACAGTAAGGCTGTCGGTACGCACACTATCTTTTATAAATCGTGATAATTCTTTTGAACTGTCCGTGTCTTCTAGTGTATGCATCAGCTTCCCTAATTGGTTTCCTTCTCGTTCTTCCTCTCGCTCCATTCAGTTTCCGGATCCACCGAGGCATCGGCTCTATCCTTGTCTTCCTCTTTGTCATCTTCGGGCTCTGGGCCCTCCTCTCGTTCCCATTCGACGCCAACGCCCCCCTCAAGATTTACTTTCAACAAACAGTGCAACTCGAGGGTGCAGTCGCCTCAAGCTCCCTACTACCCAGCACTTCCGGTGTCTCTGCAGCTCTCGGACCTACCGTTCGCAACGTTGTCACTTCCCTATACGGCGTCCCAGAATACCTCAACTCTGATATCATACCCACACTTCCTAGCGCTCAAGGAAAACGGACCACCTGCTATAACAGTCGTTTGAAACTTGGTTTGGTGGAATGTGACTGGTCGAGTGGAGAAGCTATGATACCCCAACCTGGCGCTGTGTCAATGATTGCACCCGTCAACGAGACCCTGACATCGATTCCGCTGGATACCCACTTTTTCCGTGCCGAGTTCCTTCGCACATCCCCAACCACCGCACGAGCCACCATCAAAGGCAAGAACACTCGCAATTGCCGACTCTACTTTGACAACCAACCTGTCATCTCGTACGCAGTCCACGGTGGCCTTCATGGTATGCAATACCCCTATACGGTCCACGAACCTGGACTCAAGGAGCTTCGATTATGGTCTCGCGAGTGGGACAGGACATTTGTTGTTGACGTAGAGTGGAGAGATCATATGGGACTGGGTGAGAGTCTAACTGGGCGAGTGGCTTGTGAGTGGGCGGAATATGCAAGCGCAAGTGCGGGTGTTCCTGGAGAAGGAGAGGATCCGAAGAAAGGTGGTTTTAGGAGCGCAAAGGTCCCTGCATTAGAGGAGTTGATTTCGTTTTTGCCGACATGGGTTGTGGTGAGCAAATCTGCAGATGGGTTGGTTGAGGCTTGGGAGCACTTTGAGGTCTGAGAGACCCTCGGTGATGATTGATGTTTTGTTTTTGCACACCTGTATACTATGTGTTCATGTTCTTTTTTACTTTTTTACTTTGTACTCTTGATGACTGATGGCACGCCTGGTGATCTACTGTCCAATGCCTCAACCAGTCCTCCATGGGTCATTGGTACTCAAAGACCAACACAAACTTCTTGTCACTCTTTGCTAGTTCCCGTCTCATGGCAGGAGACTGTAGATGACCACATGTGAGGCCATTGCCAAGCCATCACTGAGCCATGGCCCACACTTGACACCATCAATGGCTGTTGTGCAGACCACAAGTGAGGTCCATGGCCACAGCCATCAATCCTGGCCATTAACCACAGCCACTGATCCCAGCCATCAATGGCCATCAAAGGCTATTCCCAGCACTATTCCCTCTGGATCACCAGCCACCACAATGCCCACCAAATCACTCAGGCCATCACTTAAGGCCACCATCCACACCCCTCCCACTAATTGCAGCCATCAATGGCAATCTTAGCTACCATTCTGGTGTCCTCTGTGTCATCACCAGAAGTTATCTGGAAGAGGAGGATCAGGGACTAGGGATTTTTCCAAGGGACCACTAGGGATGTGCTAGGGATTGGGCAGGGATGTGCTAGGGACTGGGCAGGGATGTGCTGGGGACTGAGTAGGGATGTGCTATCACTAGTACGAGCTGGACAAGGGGGTCATGTCCAATCTTGAACGCGATCCCTACCGTCTTGCACCCAAAAGGGAGCCCCCGCAAAATGCTTTCCAACGCATCTAGTCTCGAAATTTTTGGTGAAGGTCCTGATTTAATATGGAATAAAATGTATTTTTCCCGCCCCAAACAAAGGGAGGAGACCATAGATGACCATATGCAAAGCCATCGCCGAGCCATGACCCACTCTTGATGCCGTCGATGGCTCCCGCACAGGCCATAGGTGATGTCGATGGTCACCACAATCATCAACCGTGGCCATCAATCACAGCCACTGATCCCAGCCATCAATGGCCATCAATAGCCATCAATGGCCGTTTCCAGTGCCATTCCCTCTTGATCAGCAACCACCACGATGGCCAACAAGTCACCCAGACCATCGCTCAAGGCCGCCGAACGCGCCCCTCCCACCAATCGTGGCCATCGATGGCCATCCTAGCGCACCACCCGTGCTTCCTATGCCATCCCGGTATCCTCCGAGCCATCGCCAACCACGACCACATGATGACCATCCCTCCACCCCCCAGCACACCACCCACGACCATCGCTGTTGGCTTCTGGCCATCCCGGCTACCCCCGAGCTACCGCAAGCCATCGTCCGTCGAATCTGACCATCATCCCCGATGATTGCCCGCCCTTCGCCGCCCCATCCTGGCCATCCCATCCCCTAGGTCCGTGATCACCCGTCCCGTCCCACTCTGGCCACCACTCCCGTGCCCATCTGGCCGCCAGTCTTGCCAGACCATGTGACCAGGGACCTCGCCCACCTCCATCCCTCACCACCGAGCCATCCAACGGGCCATCTAGCCCATTTTCATTGTCGATGGCCGGACTGCGCCATCTTAGACATCCTGTGACTGCACAAAGCCCACGTCAACAACGTTGTGGCAGCACTATGGTCCTCCCCCCCACATACGCCAGCACCCCTCCCCCGGAGACCTAGCAGAACACCACCACCCACTGCTAACACATCAAGGTCAGCCACTACCGTCGAAAGAAGATGAATCAAACAGAGGGAACTGGATGCGACGCAAAGGGAAGGAGCACACTAGGAGAAACGTGGATAGCAGGTATGTACTTCACTCGCTTGCACACGCAGTTGGCCAGCTACCACCGACAGCCTCTCCAGACGAGTACGCGTAGAAGATAGACGCATATACTCACTTACACCATCCACTCAACACCGTGCAAAGGAAACAAAAACACGAGGAGGGTAGGACAGCAAGCGGTTCGCAAACAAAGTACGTACACCACTCACAAGTAGCCTTTCGCTGCCTATCCCTGACACATCCACCAGACAAGTATATCGCCAAGGTGAATGCAAATAACATAGTAACGAGACGATGTAAACATTGTAAATACAACACAAATACATCCCTGACACCCCCACCAATACGCGAGACCATTAAGTGAAAGATAGCCGCGTGGCTGCTCGATAAACGTAACGAGCAGCAGATGCTTCTCAAGACCACGCCAGATGAAAATGTGACCAACCCCTCGAGTACCATGCTTCTCGAAGGAACCCAACCCACTAAAAATTTGCCGCAATGACTAGAACTCGAACCACCTCACCCCTCCTCAGTCCAACTCACGTCCGATGCAATCAAATAGTGCAGGGTATGAAATTACAGATAATAGAAATGTCAACGACTAACGGAAATGAAATAAAGATCAAAACGAACCCGGTCCAACGTCTCGCAGTTAAATACTTCAACAAGCGAAGCACCAGCGTATGTACACACCTAATACCATGACAATAACGAGCCCAACTCCCAAAACTAGGAACAAAAAACAACGCGAGGAAATTGATAGCACACAGCGGTATGTAGACTGCTCATTCACGCGAAAAAAGGACTAAATCAATACACCAAGAGGGTTATCTATAGATGGATGGAAGACAACTAGGGACTAGGGATTTTAGATTAGGGATCAGCTAGAGAGTGACTAGGGATCAGCTAGAGAGTGGCTAGGGATTGGCTAGAGAGCAGCTAGAGATTGGCTGGAGAGTGACTAGAGATTGGCTAGAGAGTGGCTAGAGACTGTCCAAAGACCAGCCAGGGACTGGTTAGAGAGTGGATAGAAGGCAGCTAGACTGTGGCTAGAAGAGTGGTTAGACAATGGCTTGTCACTATGAAACAGTATTACTCTGATAGAAGGTGTCTTAGAAGACTATCATGACTATAAGATTACACTTTAGGGTTATTAGACTACTTGTAGGGTTGAACTAGGGTTTTAAGCTAGGGATTGGCATAGGGACTGGTACAAGAATTGGTGTAGGGATTGGTGTAGGGATTGGCACAGGAATTGGCATAAAGATTGGCATAGGACTGGCATAGGAATTGGTGTAGGGATTGGCACAGGGATTGGCACAGGAATAAGTGTAGGGATTGGTACAGGGACCAGCACAAGAATGAGTGTATGTGGCGACCAATATAGGAACACAATATTATGAAGTATAGTTGAGGTGTATAATAGTAGTTCAGGAGAACATGAATAATGGGTACTAAAGTAAACAAGCTGTATAGTAGTGACAGGGAATAGGTAGTTATATCTCTGTAAATAATATACAATATTAATGCAAGTGTGACTGAGCCCAACCGTCACTGGATGTCAAACCACAAGAATATATTAACAAGAAGCTATGTAGAATTTGGAGGAGAACAGAATCAAATTAAGCGAGATATAGAGGGATGAATGAGAGGTAGTTAAAGAATGAATAATGAAGAGACAAGAAACAGGTTAAAAACAAAATAAAATGCAAGTACAACCAAATCCAACAGTCACTGGGCTTCAAGAGCAACCCAGAATGTCGATGAAGTGATTAGTTAGGGATTGAGATGGAGATTAAGTGACAAGAGGGATGAGAGAAGAAAGAGAGAAAAGAGTAGAAAAGATAAAGAGATTTCTTAGAGACTTGGGATCTTCGAGAACAGGAGGGAAACAGGGTCTAGAGTAGACTGAAGATTGACTACTGCTGTACAGTTTATATATCAATAAAATCTAAAAAATTTTATGACACAAAATTTCATATGAAGGAGAAAAGTAAGACATCAGTAAATTAGTGTCAAAATTTGTTCAGTAATTTAATATTGAGAGCTATAATGAAATGTAAAACTGAAGCAATACCACAAGGAGAGATTCTATGACTAGAAAGAATGCAAAACTTTGAACAAGATTTCAATGAAAGTGAAAAAAAAAATTCAAGGAGAAAGGTTGAAGAGATATTAAGGAGGATTATACCCAAATATGTCTAGTGCTAAGGTATCAGATTCCCAGTAAGTGCCCACTGGTGTCATTTCCGAGATATTGCATAAATGAGAGTGCTCAGTGTGTTGTGAACCAGAAGGTAGAGGGGAATTGGTGGAGTACTATAATGGACACTCTGATGTGATTACTTGATCCGGTAACTGATAGTGGGAGATGTCATCAGATGCAAAGTTCACGAGTAGCCAGTGACATATCTCCACAAATAAATTTTGATTATTTCTTAATTTCAGACTGAGACTGAAGCAAAGGAAGTCCTTGTTCATTGACTAACTGAAAAAAGCTGACTATGACATGTTGATGTGTACTACTGGAGTCCCTATAACAAAATAGTGCCCAAAGTCTAAAACCAAGTAAACAAGCTTATACGAAAAAAAGAATCAATGGACACTCAATAACAAACTAATATATATTCAGATGTAAAGTCAAAGTGAGCCCATCTCCACAGTAAGAAACAACATAGTACATTCGAAAAAGTACATAGCATATAAAATGTATTCTAAACTACTTCTCCTTTCGTTTAGAACGCATACCAACCAATGCAGACCTTGGTGGGATGCCACTACTACTTGTCGAAGCAGTAGATGTATGGTGAGACTGTAAGTGAGAATTTTAATTAATATATACTTGGTTTGTTGTATGATGGGGGACTTACACCTGACGAAGAGGATCGCTGTATCTGTAAATTCCTCGAAGGGGCTACAGGTGGTGGTTGTGGAACTCGTGAAGTACTCGAAGCCTGATGAGGAGTCAGAGTTGATGGTCCTGGTGCTGTTGACGGCCTCTTCTGCTTGCGTGTGAATGGATTTGGCTCTTTAGGGTTAGGGTTAGGGTTAGGGTTAGGGTTAGGGTTAGGGTTAGGGTTAGGGTTAGGGTTAGGTTAGGGTTAGGGTTAGGTTAGGTTAGGGTTAGGGTTAGGGTTAGGGTTAGGGTTAGGG